>JBDJHY010400609.1:0-16656 GCA_039654485.1 Withania somnifera | reverse complement strand
CCTAAAGCTGAACCTTCAGCTCCCTTAACTCAGCAGGAGCCATATGATAAGGAGCAATAGAAATGGGCTTAGTGTTGGGCTCTAAATCAATGGAAATATCAATTTCATGCTCTGGTGGTAGGCCTGGTAAGTCGATCGAAAATACATTAAGGAACTCAGAATACAATAGAAACTGACTCAGGAGTAGAGGCATCAACCTGCACATCACAAACATAAGCTAAATACGCCAGACACCCCCTCCCTACTAGTCTCTTAGCTTGAAGGCATGAAATAAAACCTTTCAGTGTGCGGCTAATAGAACCCTGCCACACCACCGGAGATAACCCTAGCAATGCTAATGTAATAGTTATGGCATAACAATCCAAAAATGCATGATGTGTAGATAACTAATCCATACCCAGTATGATATTAAAATCCACCATATCTAGCAACATCAAATCAGTAGATTTGTCTAAACCATCAATACAAATCAAACAAGATAGGATCACCCGATCAACTACTAAAGAATCCCCTACTATGGTAGCAACTCGCATACACAGAGACATCAAATCACTAGGCAACCCCAAGATGGGTGCAAAATAAAATGATATATACGAACATGTAGATCCGGGGTCAATTAAAGCTGACGCAGGTATAGCACACATAGAAATCATACCTCTAACAACAGCGTCAGATGCCTCGGCCTCAGGTCGAGAAGGAATAGCATAAAGCTTGTGATCACTGCCATGTCTACCACAACCGTGACCACTGACCCTACCATGCTGGCTGCCACCTCTCTGACCACCATGTGCCCCAACTCTAGCTGGCAGAGGCATTACTCTCACTGGATGAGCCGCTACTGGAGCAGGCTGAATAGCCCCCCTCTGAGGATGGAATCCAGCATAATGGCCTGCAATACCATACTCATAACATAGCCCAGATGGCCTACTCTATCGAGCTCCTTTACCAGAACCTGCATGCCCACTTGATGAGTGGCCAAAACACCACTTATTACATCCAAATGTATAGTTAGATTATGTGTTTTCAGCATCATTATTTCCATTTCTAACGTTAGTTTGGTGAGAATTTTAGGTGAATGCATATATTTTGGACTGACCAAGTGAACGGAAGCTGAAATACTGAATTAGAAGAAATAAAGGCTAACGAGCTGATATGAGATTACTGTCGAAGATGGTAGACTGCCATCACAGAAGGTGGTCACCGCCGAAGATGGTAGATCGCCGTCCCTAACGGTGGTCACAACCATCCCTCCTAGTAATGATGTCGAGACAACTACTAAGAACAACGTCCAACCAATGATAAACGGCGGATTCCATCTCGAACGGCGGTCACTTAAGCTAACCGCCATAGCAGAAAGTTGAGGCTTATAAAAAGCATTTCTTCAGATACAGCAGAGAGGAGAGGGACGGACATAGAGAGACAGAGAAGAAGAAAATAGGAGGTTTGATCTTACGCTTGTTCACACCTCAACAAAGGGCATAACACCACTACTACACTTTTGGGGTGAAGATTTGGATGACACCATTGATGTATTTTTACCTATTTCTTCTCCTCTTGCTTTGTATTGAATATTTATAGTGTGTAGTTGTTCTTTCTTGTTTGAATATTGAATATAGAGATATTTCCATCTTTATTCAAGATTGTTGGGTTTTAGTTTTATCTATTGGTTTTATATAAATTATTTACTTATTGATTTGTATTTGGGTTTGATAGATTTAAATCATTGTAAATTTATTATATGCCAAAGGTAGTAGCTAACCCTAGGTAATGTCCATTTATCCTTGCTTGACTTGAGAAAGCTAGTTAGGATTGAATACTTTGATTTAGCATTAAATGAGTGTTTCCTTCATTAATGAATTTGAACTAGAGATAGTAAAAAAGCCTATTGTAGCCAACTTGAGTTGTTATGCATACTCTTTAGCTTGATTCGAGAGAACAAGCGAAGGAAGGTTGACTAGCATTCGAGAGAAGCTAGTGACACATTCTAATTAGCATTTGAGAGGAGCTAATTGGAACTCAAAGGCTAATCTTTAAACCCATATAGATTGATAGAATTAATCATCCTAGTGGTGCTTGCTCTTGACTTGGTTTGTAAAGCCTTTGGTCAAATCTTTGTTTATATCTTAGTTGTAGATTAGTGACACCTTTCTTATACTTTCAAACCCCCCATCTCGTGATTAGACCATTCGAGTCCGAATAGTTGTGCTTTAGCCTTCCGTTCATACTCGATTGCCTTTACATTGTTCCCTATGGATTCGACCCCGACTCATAAGTTGGGTAAATATATTTTGACAACGACCACGTACACTTTTAGATTGGTTTCAGAGGTGTAATTAAGCATTATCAAAAGCCTCGATAGAAACCAATACATCAACACATAAGTAACCCAATGGGATTTCCCTAATAAGCCCCGAAGAGTGCAACCAAACATATAGGGATGCAATGCAAAGGGGTGCATGATAAGTAAATAGTTCCAGCATGCACGCTCCCCAGTACAAAGACTCTTCCAACAAAGGACCCACAGAAGCTTCCCCGTATACTTTCCCCTCTTACTCTAGTATAACCTTCTCCTGGGTTGTAGCTCATGCCTAGAAGCAATACTCAGGCATAGCCACCCATGGTCATAGCATACATGGAGGGATCAAATTCCACGTACAAAATCCTCATAAAAATACAACTAATGGCATAGCCATCATGTCAAAAATGCCAAAACTTGGGCTCAACCTATATATCATATCTCTACTGAAACCTCAAGTCTAGCCATCTATGCAAAATCCAAATCTCAATAAAACACAATTGTCACCATGTAGGCAATATCCAGAAGTCACAGTGATAGCGAGAAAATAGGATCAAATGGTGTGAGGAAATAGCTCCATACTACTCATGAGCGCAGTCGGGGAAGATATAAATATATAATAAATCATTTTATGGTTATGACTCTATCAAAATCAGTTTACCTTTTAAAATATTTAATGCATACATTCTACACAAAACCAATCAATAGGATAAATTGGTCTAAGGTTACTAACTAAAATCCATAGAATGGCTTCCAAGCCCTAGCGGCAAGGTACATCCTCTCCTAGCCCACTACGATTCTGACCCACGATTAATCACACAAAAGATGTCACAACTTCCCAAAGGACTCCCATTAAGAGCTAAGTACATACCCATATGAGGGGAAACATGGAGCTACCACAGCTCAATCTAATAAAATTCACTCCCAGGCTCGCATCGGGTTAAGGTATAATATCATCACACAGAGCTGCTAACTATCCAGAAAAACCATATCTGGCTATCTATAGTGCCCCTAACTCAAAACCTAAGAGTGTCTCAACTACAAAGAACACAATCATAAAATTGGGTCACAACCCGATATAAGCCAATCACTAGTAAAAATGCAAGAGGTCACAGCATAAACCACATCCGTATCCACTCATGAGGATCAAACTTGCACGTCCGTATAAAGCAACTAAGACTAAAATACAGTATGTAATCTAATGTATGAAATCCTCAGGAATACTACAACCTTGATCCACCACTAAAGGAGCACTTCTTCCTACTAGAATAGTTATATGTCTGCGAGCACCAAGGCTATCAACTAGCAAACACAACCGAGAGAACCCAAGAGGCAAAAGATGAAACACCATTTAAGCCTAAATGGACGAAGGATAAAAATAGCTCTTCGGAAAATAAACTAGAACCAAAGGAAATCGAACAAAGGAAAAGAGACATTTACTCACAAGAGTTACCAACTCTGGTTCTATAGAACCAACCAATCAAAGTCACAGATAGCACAGGTTATAACCTATAGCTACCGAATAGCTCCTAGTCAAGGAAGACCACCATAGCATAATAGGGCATCTGCCTGACCTGAATGTAAAGCGAATCTCAATGGACAGGGGCCTAAGGACCCCTATAAACCTACCGAGGTACACCAATCACGGCTAAGGTATAATCACACTATAGAAATCCAGTATCTAGAGATAATAGGGTAACCGGCCCATGCCTGACAAAATCACTAACGTCACCTATCAACATAAGGCCCAACTCGCTATATCACTATATATACAGGCTAAACTAGTCAAGAAAATAAAATCCCTTGCGAAGATCCACCACTAAAAATTTCCCTCCTCATACACAGGAAAAAAAGGAACCTACGAACAATATCCACGACTCAAGGAAGGACAACACAAGGGCACTCAAATCTCAGCTAGGATATAGTAAGGCCCGCTTAAAAAGGAATGTAACCCCTAAATCACAGGACCACAGCATAACAAGGAATCATAGGCACCCCCCCCTCAAGCTAAAAGACAAGACCAAGATCACCAATCGGAATCACAACCCAAGTGCCACTAAAGAACCATATAAAATAGGGCTACGAACGACAAAGGTCTAAAAGAAAGGCCTAAACCCAGTCTATGACACAACATCAGCAAAGGGAAAGCTACTCAAGCTGGCTTAGATAAATTAGTCAAGAAATAAGTCAAATTCATGCCCAACTCAACATAAGCCAACTAGGCAGGGAATAAAATAAAACTGTCATAAATAGTGCTCGATGATAGCTCACCTAAAACACCCTAGCCAAGGCGACAAACCAAATGATGAAGAACCACTAGAAGACTCTACTGACCATCTTGACTAAGGCATCCACAACCAAGGCACTTCTTGGCCCAATACCCAATCTTTCTGGAAGCATAATAAGAAATACTAATACCACCTACAATTACTATCATTTGTATGGTCCGGAACTGGGAACAACCTCTAGCCCAATGGCCTAGATCACCACACTCATAAAAACTTGGAGTCTTTCTCTAACTGGGACCATCAACCAAACTAATCTGGCCACCACGGCCCTGCGAACCTGAAGATGCAGTTGTGGCAAGCTGACTGCTCAGAGTACCTGGGCCTCTATTGGTTAACTGAGGAAAGATCTAAATAGATTGATTGGACTTACCCAAATGGATCTATTATTGCTACCAAAATCTCTGTCTATCATACTATTCACTCATAGATTGGGTATCACTTGAAACTTCCTGAGAACTTAAAGGAAAAGTTGAACAACCCTAACCTAAACTTTGGCCACTCAACCTAAGATGTGGGGACAAAAGAACCCTGGGAAGGGGGAAATTCGTGGCCTCATGGTTAGGCCACATATAAAATAACCCCTGGGATCCTCATACCTACGTCTCAGAGATTGATTACTACCAGTCCTTGTTCTCCTACAGATTTCCTGACCACCAACCCCATAGGTCTCACGAAAAGCCTCTTACAGGTCCACCAACTATCTGAAAATCTTTCCAAGTTTATGTCCTTCTATTACTAAGTTCCCTGTCATCATACGAAGCAATAGAAATAATCCTCTGAAGAAGTCCAACACCCTTCTATAGCTCGTAACATACAGTTCAGGAATATGTCAAGTCATCTTGTCAAATGATATGCATAATACCAAATGGTCAGAGCCCCCTGTTAGAAACTAGCCCCCTGTTGGAAACTAACAAACTCACCCTCGAATATGGACGTCTATGTACCGATCTACGAGATTCTACCAAACACTTGCTCCTACATCTAGAGACATCGGTGAACCTAAAGCTCCGATACTATTCTATTACGACCCAAAAATTAATTTGTGATGGCGTTAACATCCCACCTGTAGATAAACCAAACCCCGGTCCAGAGCGTGAAGCCATGGGCCAGTACCAAGAACATAAATAAAAGAAGAAGGGAGATGAAAAGAAAAAATAGAAGAAGAACACAAAAAATACACAACAAAAAAATCACTCCCTAGAACTTTTTATCATGGTTGTAGAGCATCTATATGTAAAAAGGTATAAAACACAACCCACAATGGGGAAAAAGCTACAGAATAGTTGTCCAAACTCCAACTAGAATAGATGTAAAGACAGAAGGAAGACTGGCTAGTATGAATGTTGACTACTCTCTGTATATCCTGAAACAGCACCAATTAGTTTGCGCGGTCACTTTCGATCTGCTGACTCATACTAGGACTTGCATCACATAAATATGCATAAGTGTAACATGAGTACCAAAAACAACAGGTACCCCATATGCTGACCAAGGAAAAGTAACCATAAGAAAGGTAAAGAGAGATCAAAAGAAAATAGGGTACTTTTTATGTAATATACAATAGAAAAAAGGTAACTAAAGTAGTAGCTAGTAAGGGCGATGAAGGATCAGGTATTGTGTGTGCAGCATCACCTAACAAGTATAAAGGAAAGTCACTATTAAGGTATAATACACTGAATTTGGGATACGCACATCATGACCAAATGTGACACATACCTAGAGATCCAAGTAACAAGCACAAGGAAGGACCAATAATCGAAAAAGAGCACAAGGAATGTAACCGTTGAATGTAATAGTAACTAAGGAGAGGAAAGTAATCAATAACACAGAAGAGTAGCCATAAAACCTAGCTAGAAACCAATACATAAGTAACCCAACGGGACTTCCCCAATAAGACCCAAGGAGTTCAACAAAGTGTATATTGATACACTACAAAGAGGTGTTGGAAAAGTAAATAGTGCCCACATACACCCTCCTCTGTACAAAGACTCTGCCAGGAGAGGAACCACGAAAGCTTCCTTGTATACTTACCTCTCCTAATCCAGCATATCTTTCTCCCGAGATATATCTCATACCTAGTAGCAATATCTCAGGCATAGCCACTTGTGGTCAATGTGCCTATGAAGGGATCTAATCCCACATACAAAATCCTCATTAAAAGCCAAATAATGGCATAGTCATAAGGGATAAAATGCCAAAACTCGGGCTCAGCCCGTATATCATATCTTAGTGGAAACCTCAAGTCCAGCCATGTAGGAAAAATCCAAATCTCAGTAAAGTCCAACTATCACCATGTAAGCAATATCCAAGAATTACAGCGATAGTGAGAAAATAGGATCAAATGGCATGAGAAAGTAGCTTCATACTGCTTATGAGCACAGTCGTAGAGGACATAAATATATAAGAAATTAGTTTTTGGTTATTACTCTGTCAAAATCAAGTTACCTTTTAAAACATTTAATACATTCTCACTACAAGGAATTAGCTAAACTAGTCCAAGATTGCTAACTAGAATCCATAGGATGTTTGCCAAGCCTTAGTCACAAGGTACATCCTCTCACAGCACAACTACAGTCTTAAGCCATGAGTAGTCACACCAAAGATTCCACAACTTCCCATAGGGAACTTATTAAGGGATAAGTACATACCTATACAGCAAAAAACACGGATCTATCACAGCTCAGTCCAATATAACTCACTCCTAGGCTCCAAGTGGGCTAGGGAACAATAGCATCACATAGTAATGCTAACTATCCAGAAAAACCATATATGGATATCTATAGCCAGTTGATTACGCACACATTCTAAACATATGCAACACCTCAGGTAGAACATAGAACAATCAACCTACGTAGATAGTCTACTAAAGCAACCAGCCTAATCCAGGGGAAAGCTACTAAGCTCTAAGGACTAGAATAATCGCCTCCCAACAAGTCTACATTCCATAGTTAGTATATAAATAATATGCACCAAAGGGTATACTCCTCCCCCAACCATACTATGTTCTAGAGTCAGCGTGGACACTTGGGTAGGAAAACATCGCCCCAAGGTAAGTAACTAAGCTACAATCCTGCTAAGTAGGCCATGGGTCGAATGAATAGACATAGCGAGGCTCCAACTAGTAATCTCATCCCCAACAAAAACCTCAACAGACACACTAGAATAAGTAGAGAATCACGAATGAGATCGTCACTACATGAATCTAGCAAAAACATAATTCATGAGTCGAGAGGAGTAAAATAAGACCCTTATTTCTATTTAAATAGTTGAGCTAAATCCAAACTAAAAATTGGTCTGTAAATCCTAATAGCTTGGTAAAATAATATATTTATAACACACGTAGGGCATACCTCATACATCATATGGTACAATGTTGGGCACAAATTAATGGTAGAATATGAAGAAACAAGCTCGGAAAGTTTTTGCAATATAGAAAACAATAATTCATTAGAAAAATAAAGAATTACCCTGTAAAAACAACTGTACATTCGCCAGAACACAATTCCATGGATTAATACTATGATTTGGACTCCTAATACTACTAATTTAGCTCAGTATTTTGAAGAAATTTGAAAGAAACAAATGAACATTCATCAAAAATGGAAGAAAGAAATATATATAGGCCTTCCAAGTTAGTCGTACGATAGCAGAGCAAGCCACATAATCGTGACCATTGGTTGCCTCACTATCCGCAATCACGATAGTGCTATGATCAAATTTCTTCTTTCTAGCTCTTAGCTTGACTAGCTCTAACGAGAAGCTCTCTATCGCTTCAGACCAACCAATTCACAAATGATTAAAAGAGACCCTCAAATCCTAAGTACACTAAGTGGGTAAAGATGAAGAAGTTGCTCGTTAGCTGGATCAACGCCACTTAAGTCTTTTCTTACAGGCTATTAAAGGTTTATTGGATTTCTTATGAGTGTAGTTTTTTGGCCCATCATCCCGTTAGCCCTAAAATTGTGATGCATATTGGGCTTGTCCTACGTGACGTGCAGCCAGCCTCAGTTTGATAATTGAGGCTTGAAATGGAAACAGAGTCCAATTTTGACAAACCATATATGAAATCTTTATTTAATTGATATCTTGGACTCAACAGAATCGATCAAAAGACTAGTATGGATCGTATAAGCTGAGTTAGGCCTGAAGTAGAAATAATTAAAGAAATTTAAACTATAAAAGTGTCAGGGAACCAACCTACCGATCTCATCAAGTCACAAATGACTTAGGGAAGTTACAGGAATATTCTAAACACTGAGAAATTGCAGGAATAGTGAAAATAGCCCCGAGGTCCATTACAGCCAAAAGCACAAATCAGAGTCAGCCTCACACTAATTCCAACAGACTAAAGAAAAAAAATAAAGAAGTCAAGGGAGAAGAAGAAGACTAATTGGGTGCAAGGTTGAGCCCAAGCCTTTCTTTACCCTTTCTTTCTTTCCTATATTTATTCAATATTTATACAAAATTGTTAGTTTATTTATAATTGACTTTGTTTAAAAAACTTAATCTAAAATGAATTTCCAAATAAGGCCTTGTTCTTTCAAATTTTGTGATTAATTTATTTATTCAATTTGATTTCATTTTTGTTTCTCAGATTGTAAAAATTAAAATGGTTAGCAATAAAGTTTTAAAAAATCAACAACTGTTCAATAATGGAAATAAATGGCACTCTGATAATAAATATTTATAAACTTTAGGATTGAATATTTTTTTCTAAAGTATCAAAGATAAAGTTTGAAGTCATTAGTACTTAAACAAAAATTTGCAAAAAGACAATTCTTTGCAAAATTCATTTACTTTGTATACAAATTTTTACTATTTTATCAAATGATCATTTAAATTATAAAGTAGTAACTCATATTTTCATTCCCATTTTCAATAGAAAGTTTTATTTCTTTCAATGCATTAGATTGTCTTATCATAAACTAAGTATAATACCATATCCTTCATATTGAGTGAATTTTAAGGTCTTAAAAAGTAGCCTTTTTTGGTTATGAGATACTAGAAAAAATATTTTGTTATTTCAAACTTTCAAAAAATCTTCTTAAAAGTAGTTTTATTTTATAAATGCGGCCAAAATACACTTGTTTTAGAAATTAGTCTTTATTTATTTTGTAACATAACAATTTTTTTTAAGTTAGTTATATTTTTAAAAAAGTTAAAAAATTGGTAAAACTCATTTAGATATGTTCCCAAGGTGGCTTAAAGACCCTCTTTGGGACATTATAGAATCCTTACCTGGAGTCTTGTAACTTTAAATTTTATTCCTATCTTTAGAATTTAAAGTTATTAATAAGAAAAATCTTAATTTCTTTAAATAAAATATGCGGTGGCTCTGTTATTTTCATATTATTTCAAAGTTTTTTTATGTTTTGAAATAGTTTGATATTTAGCCATGTTTTTACTTTACTTTATTTTCAAAACACATAAAAAGGAAATACAATAACAGCTACTAGGATCTCCACATCTCTGCGAATGCAAGCTCAAAGTACGTGCACCACAGGAGTCCTAAACAAAACATTCCCATAAAAATAATGAATTAAGCTAAGAAATTAGATGGAATTTGGGATGCAAACTTACAAATTTAACAGAAAAAATGATCAAGGAACCAAACCCAACTTCCCTAAACTCAAGAATGAAATCTCATAACAATACCCAACACCAGTAATTAGAAATTGAGGAAAAATATAAAGAAAATGGAGTTCAAATTTAAAAGGAGACCTTTACATATTGCCATGGGTTCTTCATAGAGAATGTACGTACCCCTTCACGAGCACAACCTAACCCAATTCTAACCCTGCGTAAACATGTTGGCCTCTCCGCGAATGGGGGGAAGGAATCAAAGCCCAATCCAGACCGGCCTCCTTTATGGACGCAGGGGACCTGATGCAAATGCAAAAGGTAGTTCGCTCAGACCTTTGCAAATACGTCAACCTATAGAAAATGCTAAGAAGGCTTGAGGGCATCACCATCAATAGAAAACCATCAAAGAGGATAAAAATCAAAACTCCCACATAACCCCTCAGAATAAGTTTGGAATTCGATGAAAAAAAACCAAATATGCTACCATATTAAAAGTTACATTCGCACTCAAAAGAAACCACAAAACAACCAATCGAGATCATTTTTCTAAAAAGTTAATTGAGCTAGGTAAACACTTTCAAATTAAGCTAAAAAGTCAATTGGGTACCCCAAACAAGCCCGATCACCTTTTGAAAAATGAAACATCGTATTAAATCAAATTTGATACTTCAAAGGTAATGAAACCATTAGAATTTGAATTCAAGGCTCTGATATTCAAAACTTGACCCATTATAAACTTTCAAATCTACACTGAAAGCCTTGGGACTTAGACCAAGGATCCACCTAGACCAAATCCATATTCTGTAGAAAACTAAATTATTGAACTCAATTCGAAGTAAATCTTCAATGAATTTTGACTAAATTCAACTATTTTCAAACTTAAGGCTCTAAAATAGAAAAACTAGGACAATGTCATGACCCTAATTTAGGGAGTGATGGAACCTACTTTCCCATCCTTATAAGTCAACCGAACTAATTATAAACAGAGTAATGTGAAAGTAAAATACATAAAAAAAATATGAAGAAACCTATGTGCATTTATATATATCCCATGACCGGTAGCCATTGTATACAAGCCTCTATAGATTATTTACAAGAAAATTTAAATTTGATTCAAGGTCTTAAATATGTAAATACACGATGAAATAAAATGATAATAGAAGTATTTGGAAACTAATCAAAAGATGATCAGCTACCTCTGAATCCTCCAACTACTCGTGGACTAATAAAAGAGAGAATCATTGAGTCTAGGCTCAACACCTGGATAAAAGTACAAAAATAAAGGAGTGAGTACAAAACAACGATAATTAGTAGCATCCTCGGCTAGTCTAACTATATAGAGAAAATAATATCCCCTGACATCCAACCATTACTTTGATACTACAACCTACAACAACTTAAATATAGATATATAGCAACACAGTTAATAGTACAAAACCAGAATATACAAATTCTACTGAATATTCAATATCCTAAATCATGAAACACGGGTAATATGCTCAAGATATGACAATAAGTATCCAAGGAGGTCTTACAAAATCATTTTGAAAGCATATAGTCACAAATTATTAGTAAATAACAAATAATCCCAAGCCACCACCCAATATCACATAATCTCAAGGAATTGGTCAAAATAGACAAATAGTCAATGAAATATATCAACTGAAAGCAACGCATAAAGGACCAATGCAAGTCCATCTCATGTACATACCTTCTACCATTTATTTATGTCTTATCCAGGACCCATGGGTAAATCACGAGGTCTATGTGCTACATAATTTACTACCTCTAGAATGGACCTCGAACGGTCTAATTAATATCTCAACCATTTGAAAATAAACCTCATAGTATCTACCCATCTAATCAAAAGACCAAATACCCTTGAATCCCTTGAAAATCAAATGAAATCTTCTCCACCAAAATCACTTCCTTAGACTAATAAGATCAATAAATTGTGAATTTGAGTGCTCTAACCTCACAAGATGATCAAAGTCAAAAATACATTTTAAACTCCTCTAACATCTCATCTAAATTGATAAACTCATATCAAAAGTCCTGAATGTTAGATTTAATGATAATTTCAATGAGACAATAATACTGCAGCATTTCTTATTGTTAATTAAAGGAAAGTCAAGAAGATAAAGAGCTTCCATTAACAGTTGTTCATTAAAGACTAATCTTTATTAAAGCACTCCTTATATAGAAATAAGACTATTCTATATTGTAAAATATTGATCATATTTAAAAAAAACAACTAGTACTGCATTAAAAGATGTTGCTCATTACATATGGTGTACAAGTTACTAAGGGTAAACTTCTCCTTGGATAGAATGGAAATATTTGTTGCTACAATCAAAGACTCAAAACCCAGAAAAGTAAACGAGCTAGTTAATGGCTCACCCTTATTCTTAGGAAGAGTCCATCTTCTCAAACTCTTTTCAAGGATCAAATCCCTTGGGTTATTCTATCGGCTAGTTCTCACATCTGTATAAAGAACTAGCCTTTAAGAGAATAGGTGTGCTTTGTAAGTCCTCACTATTTCTTTGTTGTCTCTACTTTTAACAAGAATTGCAATGCCTAATGTTTTACTACATATATAAAAAAGAGAATAGAAAATACGAGTAAGGCATAGCATTAAAAATTAGTGTACACTTCTTGTATAGAATCTGTAAGATCTAAAAAATACGTAAGACATTGTATAGGCTTGGAAGGATTTTGAGAATTAGGTCTTGTGTAGGATCAATCATTTTTGTAAACATTGTAAAACTCATTTTTTGTGTAGGCTCAGTTGTGGTGTAATTAATCATATAATGGAACCCTCTTAAACCCAAAGGGACTGTATTATGGTTCATTTGAGATCCAACCAATATAAATATATCATGTCCTAATTTACCTATGCACTATTCTTACAATTAATATTCATCAAACTACAACAAAAATTAACTCGGTCTGATGATAGTCGACTAAGGAAAGAAAAAATAGTAATTCACCCCCACTCTTTGTAATGACCCGCTTGGTCATTTTCTTGATTTTTTGCCTTTTATTTTTAGATCCTTTTGCTAGCTTCCCCAACTTATTTATGACTTGTTGGGGCTGGTAGTTTGGTTCCCTGAAAATTATGTTACATGTTATCTAAGTTTTTTTATTTGAAAGGCTTAAATAGTGAAACTTGAGAGTGAATCCTTAGTAAATAAGCTTTAAATCATATTTTGATAGTTTCGCTAGCTTCAGAATGCTGACTTTGGTCTAGATGGTCCATTAGTTTAAGTATTAGGATTTTTTATTTATTTTGATTTATTTTGAGGAATTCAGTTCAGGTGGTATTAAGAATTTGGCATGAGTTAAATTTTGAAGTACTTGGATCAGAATTCTAATGCTTCCATCAATTTTAGAATGTTTTATTTGTACTGGTAGGATTGTTAGTACACTTATCATGGTCTTCGAACTTGTTGTGGAGGTTTGTATGGATCGTTGGTATTTGACCCCTTTTTGTTAGTTTTGGTTATGTGGTCCTTTTTGTGTAAATGACCTATATTGGTTGTCCCATTGACTCTGTTGATTTACAATATGGTTTTCATGAAAGTTTCATAGTTGGGTTGACATATTTGGACATTGTTTCTATTTTGAGTCCTCATTTGGAATATTTTCTTTTACAAAAAATTTGTAGAAAAAGTTATTCAGTGCAATTGCACTGATGGAACGCCATCGCGATAAAGGTGGGTTTTATCCAATTAGCACAGATGATTCTCAAGGAGCACAATTATGCTATTTTGCATATATTTTATAATTTTTCTTTTTTAGTATTGATGGCGGTATGGTGATGCGATCGCTCTATTTACCTAATTTTCCTGCTTTAATGCTAATCAAACTAGCTGGCATGATCATGTTGAGTTGTGCTCAGTGATATATACCTCTTTCTCCTTAAAATTTTAGTCATTGTAAACATTTCACTCTCTAGATTCTTCACTCTAATGAAGTTTAATCATCCTCCTTGGTACTACGATTGTGCATGGGCATTGTGGGAGATGATCTTCCTAGTTTCCTTTCTTTTTTAAGGTGAGTTTACACCTTCTTCCTCTTCCTTGAACCTTGACTTGTAAAGCTTTAATGGTGGTTTTTCCATAGGGACTGATTTGAAGTTGAGGTCTTGGTTATCTTTGTATTTGCACTACTAAAACTCGGTGACTGTTGCGGGTCCTTCTCTCTGTTATGAATTCAGGTAATTCCTCGCATTCCTTCCTTTAGTTTTTCATTAACTTTTGCATAAACTTATTATGGTCATTTGGGGTCCATTTTTAGCCAAATTTTGTCCACATGTTACATAGCTGGGGACTACCTCCTAGAATTTTTAGTTTTATTATTCGGGTTATGGGTCGTGCAGGCCCATTTTAGGCTCAATTTCTGACCTGATTTGGACTTGGAAATATGGGTCTTATTCTTCACCTCTTGACTCGTAGAGTGTGTTTTTACTTATTTTGGGTTGATTCAAGCATCATAAATATGGTTTGAACTTTCTGTGTGCTTCTCGAAGACTTTCACTGGCACCCAAATTAGGAATAATTTGGTGTAAATATCACGATGGGTTAGTTGTTTGGATAGGTTGCTAGGGTCAGCCCCTTTACCGCTATTTATTTTAGTATAATTGGTTTTGTTGCTTTCTTATGACCCCATATGGGGATATAGGATTTCCCGATCTAGCATAGTCCTATTTCACCTATTACGAGAGGCCTCTAGACCCTAGAGGTGAGTTGGGGTATTATGAGTACCCATAGTGAGGTATTTTCTTTATTGGTGGCTTTTGGCCGATCCTAGTTGTATTGTGGACTTATCTGTATTGTTGTTGTGTTGTGTGCATGCATTTTATTTATGGGATTGTGGTTTTATAGGCACTGGTGCAATCCGATGTTGTGGCTAATTGTCAGTTACTTGTTTAACTAAAAATATAGTGTATAATGGCTTAAGATGGAAAGAGTTTTCCTATGTATATGTATGTGAGACTCCACTATAGTCTGTTGGTATGGAACTATTTTTAAGTATAGACTGGATATGGATTTTTACCAAAATGTTTCATTTTCTTTAATGTATTGAGGGATGAGATCCTAATACGGTTGTGTTGAGATACATGGTCCTAACAGATGTTACTGAGGCATGGTACATGGTCCTACTATGGTTGTGTTGAGAGAAGCAGTCCCCACACTTGCTAATGAGGGGCGAGTCTCTACCGCAAGGCAAAAATGAGGGATTTGGAGGTGTAGTCTCCTGTATCCGAGTGGTTATGCTTGCGTTCCTATTCTCATTTCATACATTCATCTTATCACACTAGATGTACTCTCCCGGCTTAAGGGGGAAGTAACGAATGAGTTCTTTTTTTCCTTGGTTGTGCCTACCAGTGGGGTAGGGTGTTAGGTAGGTTATGTATGTTTTTATTTTCTCAATTGTACCTAGTGGTTGGGTGGGGGACTTTTTTGGTTTTATCTTCTATTTACCTTCCTGTTTATAATCTTCTAGTGGTAACATTTCTTATATCTTTTCATTTATCATTTCTAGTGCTACAGGGAGACCATGTATGTGTCTATTGCTTGATAAATCTTGTTACAAGATGGTTGCTATGCTTTTAGGTCACATATGTAGACTTACTCTTCTCTTTATGAATTTCTTAACTATTTTTACTTGTCTTCTACTATCGATAATTACTTCCCTTTTGTTCCTTTCTTTTTGGTACTATTGTTTATGTTGACTGTTTTCTGTTTTCCCTCCCTGTTACTTTGTTTATTCATTATTTGCATTTGGTTGACCAATGATGCCTACTGAGTACCCGTGATGTACTCATATTATCTTCTACACTATTTTTATAGTTCAGATACTGGTACAGGTCATTGGAGGCGATGAGATCGTGTTGACTAGGCAGTGGACCTTTGGAGACTACGGTGAGCTTCTTGCATCCGAGCTGATCGTGTCTTCCAGTTGTGTAGCCTTCCATATTTTCTCCATAGAAGATTCATACCTATTTTTTTATTTTGTAGAAGCTAGTATACTATAGATATAGTTTCAGATACTTTGTTTTAGGTAGCTCCATTTTCCACTGATACAGGTTTTGGGCAAGATGTATTTATGTGTAATTGTTGTTCTTATCTCTATTTTCTCATTCATGTTGTATTTCTGTCCAAGATAAGGCCCATTTTTTATTGTTACGGGCTTTTGAATAGGCTTACTACCAGGTGGGTTGTATGCGCCATCATGACCCAATTTTGGTATGTGAAGAGTGGTATCAGAGCTTAAGTTCATCGGTTTCTTAGGCATTAGATCAAGTACCTAGTAGATTCCTGTGGATTGGTTTGTAATCTTCCATATCTATTCTTTGGGAGGCTATAAGGTACCTTAGGAAAGCTTTCATCTCTTGGTTCTGATGCGGTTATTACAAGTATAATTTCTATGTGTGTTGTACCGACATCAACTTTATTTGATCCTGGATCGTCATGTTCATATATA
>JBDJHY010400501.1:7958-18141 GCA_039654485.1 Withania somnifera | reverse complement strand
TTTAACCCAATTTTTTTTTTAATTTCCAAGTCCTCGACAACGGCGCCAAAAATTTGTTGCGTCCAAATGCACATGCAAGATCGTTCATGCAATATAGTGGCTCTTGCGAGGTGGATATCAAATCACAGGGACTTTATATTAACTATATAAATGAATTAAACTAATTCTAATTACTTATTTGAGAGGAAAGTTTTCAGTGATATATTTGTGAATTTAATTAAACTAAGAATAATAAAGTTAACTAATAAATAATTAATGTAGAGAAGAATATATTTTTACCCAATCAATGAATGAATCGAACTGGATTATGAACATGGTAGCAATCATATTTATTTAATTTAATTAATTAACTTACATTATCTAATTGTTTGTTTTGGGGTTTAATCTATGAGTAGCGAATAATCATCAACTAATCACCTATCTATATTAATATCACAACTACTTAGATTGACTTGTGTTGTGATGATTTAGTTTAGATGCATTATAGTTATCTTCCCGTAATGAATAAAGTGAGACAAACTAAGTATAAGATCTTGTCTGAGTTACAAATCATACTCAATTATCCAACCCCAGGATAATGTATATACGAACTCACTCCTTATGTTTCTCGTTCTACCCTTCAGATTCCCAATCAGTTCACTTTCAGGTTTAAAAATTTATCTTAAGCATCGCGAAGAACTAAAATAGTATGCATAGAAATATAAGACCAATTATATGATAATTCTCACATATAAAATAATATATAAGTAAATAATCATCTTGCTAGTTGATAACATAACCTTAGAATGAGAAGATTAGTTCCACAGAGACATGGAATAATCATAATAAATCATTCAAAGAAAAAGGTAAAACTATATAAATAGAGGGGAAGAAAAGAATAAATAATTTTTCTCCAGCCTCCATGGAAGCTCCAAGATCTTTCCCTATATTAAAAGTCTTCTCCCCTTACTTCCTTCTCTAGAATACTTCCAAAAGAATGTAAAACTACCTTCAAACTCTCCTTAATAAGGGTTATATAGTTGCAACATGGATTTACCCTTTTGCCCCTAACTTAACCTAAAAGGAGAGAAATTTCCAGTGAACTTATAGGGGATCAAGACGTGATACCAATAGTTATGAAACCCACATCACGTTGTGATCCCAATCGAGATGGAGTTCCCAGCTAAGCAGTAGCCCATCACAATATGTATCATGACGTGATGGTAATCGTGATGGATCCTTCTTCACCTTGTACCGACTTATTTCTTATCATATCTTCCTTACACAATCTCCATTAGTTCCGTAATCCATTTCCTCTTGGTTTTCATCTATGAAGGCTCAAAATATCCCTAAAAATAGGCTAATAATGTGTTTTAGTGAAAGTAACAAATATCAATTAATAAGCTACTACAAAACATGTAATTGCTCTCAAAACCAAGATAAAATATGGGACTTTAATGTCATTAATACATGTAAATATGCCTAAGATTAGTAATTAGTCATTTAGTGTTTCTTTCTAGCTATAAGCATAAAGTAAAAAAGGGATTATGAATATAGAAGTATTCGTTGCTATTTCTTGTGATATATAGAATAATTCAAGTGTTTTGTTAATATGGGTTTATGTTCACCAGGGGTCAACAAACCTTTGGATTGTAATCTTGTATGGTAGTGCAATATTTCCAAAACTAGAGTTATGTATAAGCCAACACTATTCATCTAAGTGTTTTTAAACCTTTAATCCTAGATAAATCTCCTTTACACCCAATTAGGTTATGAAAGAGTTTGTTATCCCTATCATGGTAAATCAACAAGATTACTCTCGCTATAAAAGCAACCATTAGACGAAGGTTAATGCCTTGAATTTCTTAGCATAATCTAAATTATCAATTTTTACCACAGGTTTAGTTCTAGTTAAACCTAGGCATGTTCTAGTGTTTGCATCCACTAAAATTTGTTTATTACATATAAATTATGTCCATACACTATAGTAGATGCAACAACCATATGTGAATTACAACCTAATAAAGTTTCACCCATGGATCCCACAACCCTATAGTTGGGGGTTTAGCCACTCACTGATATTAACGCACAAAAATAAATTGATAAATCAGTGAATATCACACCACAAAAATAAACTTCCAATTGATTTTAGAAGAATGGTCAATGAACTCCACACTTGTGGTTTTGAAAGAATATATGTATTAACCCTTAGGTCAAGAATCTCCGAAAATAATAATGATTCTAATAATAATGATAAAAGTCTTTCCCAAACTACCTTAATTCTAGTACTTATAGAGAATGAGTGTAAGTGCAAAAATAGTAAATTGGATTAGGTCATCGCTCAATATTGGATGGGACCTTAGACAAATTTTCTCTCGAGTCATCTGGTCTTTGGACCTATCCAAAACTATATCTTTTGGGAGATGGATTCAGAAGAACCGTCTGTTAGTGGATGAATAGCCCAATCCACCATTTGATTTAGCCTTCTTATCTAGTTTCTTTCCTTTTGGGTGATAGGCTTGGATGAGCCATCTAGTGACAGGCGTACCATCCAAGTATCTTGCAAAACTTTCCCTTTTTATGTATAATTGCTCCAAACTTCCTCGTATTGACTTAACAATGAAAATAACTATAAAATGAATTAAAATAAACCTTTGTAACTCAATAAAATGCGTTATTTCTCAGTTTTTAAGTGCAATATGTGACGTAAAATACCGTCAAATCAACACTCTCAACCTAAAACATTTGCTTGTCCTCGAGCAACAACACTTGTACACATTAAACACTTAAAACACCCCTAGTACGTAACTCATCTCAGCAAAATCAATCACTAGGCATCATATCACATTGGCTAACTGTATCTATTCACACACTACAACTTTTTTGAGTGAAACATTGAAAGACCTTTCACAAGGCTTGTCCCCCCTTGAACTATAACATTAACTTATTCATTATTGATCAAAGTAATAAGTTGCTCTCACAAAAAACAAGTCCCATACAGAGAGATTTATTTATATTAGGACTTGGAAAGTATCATCTCAGACTTAAAAAAAATCTAATGGTATACAAAATAGCCATATGCTTGACCTTATCAATTACAACTTAGTTTTTAGTAGGCTTACCTGAATCACATTAGGAATTTGTTGGCTTATAATGTCGTTTTAAGTGCTGGTAGGACATGATTTGGGAACTTAGTGAATGACTCATTTTGTTCCATTACCCTTCTTTTCTCTTCCACCATTTTCCTTTTTACAACCTTCATTCTTAGTACTTGGCCTTAAGCCCCTTTATTATACAACTTGAACTCTTCCCTTTTTTCTTTTGTAAACTCTTTATACATAGTGTTATGCGTATTGATGTATAGGTCTTTTTCTTTTCATTAATTTTCTTTTGTAAAAGAAGGCTTCATGGTAGCTACCCTCAACCTAAATTCAAACTTAGGTTGAAATAACATTAATCACTACAAGACATGGGCCAAGATAGAATCATTACCAAGTATCATGATGTTTTCTACACAACCACCCTAGACCTAGGTTACAATGCCTAAAAATAGGTTCACAAATTCCAATAGAGAATCCGAGCCACAACAATGACTTCTCATTTTTATTCTTCTTTTTTTCCGGGGGTAATTCAACAGTTGGTTTTAGAAAGATGTTAAAGGGTTCAACTAAGAAACTCAACACTTGTTTGGTGAATCTTTTAAGGCTTTTATGACTTATCAAAGAAGTCCTAGGATCATTTTCATATCAACCTACTTTCTATATAGTCAACATTTAAATCGGGCAAGTTCTAGATATTATATACACAAAAAGATTGTACTAAATTACTCTCCCACACTTGCAATTAGACACCCATCTCAATATAAACTTGTTAAGCAAATGATCTCGAGAATACAAACACAATCTGTAACACCTATACTATATAACCTAGACTGAAATACAATAAATAATCGACAGATACTAATATTGAAATTTTATTATATACATGGATATCAATGTTTAATGAAATATAAAATATTAAAAAACAAAATACATTAGAATAAACTAAAAATGCCAGTTCTTTTAGATAGCATGTTTGAGGGAAAAGATTCAGGTAACAAAAAAACCCTGGATGCACAAAACACATACAGGGTACAACCCTCCCACACAAAAATGGTGCATTGTCCCCAATACATTACATCAAAAGTGCAAAAATATAGGAAAAGAAAATGTAGCACAAAATAACAGTCTATGTTGTATCCTGTGCCTCTGGAGCAACCCCAAATGGATGTTAGGAAATTGCACTTATTGCCCCTCTCTACTCCTCATTAGTAGTGGGTGCCCTTATGATATTCTCAAACTCTTTCGATGTTGTGAGAGTAGACACACCTACAACTTGTGCTCTTCTTCTGTCTTCATCGGGCACTAAAATGTTTTTTTGATGCTCTCAACACCTCTTCCAAGTCCTGTTCATCATGTCAGCTACTTCTCTTCCAATTTTTTTCTTATTCTTTTCGGATTCTTTTGGATCATCACCCCCTTCCATAACTACTTTTCCCTTTTACTATATCTCAGCTAAAATCAATATACAGTCCTCATCATCAGAATAAAGGTGGCCTTGTTGTAGTGCTGTAACATCGACCCATAGCTGCTACAACTTTATAAAAAAACTAGCCTATTCAGATAGGCTCATCAATTGGAGGCAGTCATTCATATGCTCCTCCATATTATCGATCCGGGCCTGTATTGTGTTGCAAGAATCCAAAGCCACCTTGATTTTTCAATCCATCAACAACTCAATTTTTACTGACAACACCTTAAGATAAGTTTCATTGTGTCTCACTCGTTTGAAAAGGCATGTAAAGTCTTTAGGGGTAAAATTGAATAGAGAAGAGGAGGACGATTTGGTGAGTGACTAGGGGTAGACCTTGTGGACCAAATGTACTAGATTCCCTTTTTAGAGGAGACATGAGTTGTATCTGCTAATTCCATGCCTATATAATCATCTGATATAGTTTTGAAAGTAGATGAAGCTCCATCCTTTTGCTTTTTCACCTCAATTTTAGAAAGATCTTTCGACCTCTCTACATCGTTAGTCTTGAGGGAATCAGTGCTCACATCAATACCAGTAAGATCGATACCTTGGCCTGCTTGCATAATTTAGTGATTAGAAAAGGATAAGAGTAGGACGTACCTTCGCACATAGCGTTGATCCGCAGCTCTTTGGAGGTCAAATATCCAAAGTTCAGTTTATATTCTGAAACTAAGCAGTCCACAAACACCATATCCTCATCAATTATATTATCATCCTGTGTTGGATTGATATTTATTCTAGCCACTGCCCGCCAAAACTTTGTAATGAAACTCAGAGTAGCAGTCTGGATTGGTAAGTGTTGGTTACTCAACTATGTCAGCTCGATGATAGTCAACACCTGTACAAACCATTCCCTTTGGGTCTTTCTATTGGCATAGCAATATTAATAATTTGGATGCTCTTCTGGAGAAATATAGGCAAGACCAAAGAAAATTTGGTTTATTTTCTACTCGTAGATGTCGACATTCACTCTTCGAACCTTAACACTACCCAAGACCCCTATCTCTGAAGTTTTCTATCCCTTGGGAGTCACCCACAATAATTTGTCCTTATAGTTCACATAGAACTCTCAAAATATAGTTGAGTAATATTGGTCGGACATTTTTTTATCCACCCCAGATGGTAGGCCTGGAAGACCCTTTCAATCTCAGGGTAGTCGAGCAAGTAATCCATCACAATCTATACCTCTTCTGTGATGCTCATCCTGTATTTCCATTTGGAAATATTGATCAACCCCTCAAAATTTTTTTATCACAACCAGGCCCCACCCATTGAGAGTGATCTCAAAATTATGGATTCTTTCTTTTGATGACACGGTATATTTCCCCTGCAAGTGATCATCGGGAGCTGCAGCTTGTGTGGGGTTAGAACTTTTGGTAGTGCTACTACTACTGCTGCTTTCAACTTTGGATGAACCCCTTGACTCATCACTTGTCTCCTCATCAGACGAAGATGTCGGCACTAACACAGTCTTAGAGGGCATAGTGGGAGTTGGGTCTGTCTAGTCTGTTGTCTGGTCACCTTTTGTTGATATCCTTGAGCCCTCGGGTGATACCACTTTTTTGGCCTATGCCACTTCTTTATGGGAGCATAGGTACCATGTATACCTGGTTGAATATCAAATGTTAGTAAAAAATTTTTGAAACACTATAGGTAACAAAGTCATACTATATAGGTGAAGATGGAGAGGGTAGGCATTTAGTCTGGTATAAGATGGTTCATCCCATCTATCATTTATTTTTTAGTGAAATATAAGACAGTATGTCTCAATGTAGATGACTCATCTGAACTCATCTTTTATCCTCGAAATTTAATCATTTGAACCAGTATTCTTTTGAATTGAAGATGGGACTAGGCGTTTCATCCTTAAGAAGATGATTTTCCTAGTCGTCTGCTTGCTTTACCCAATTGTACGATGTCATTTTTCACTAACTATTTTCATTTCTCACCGTTTTGACACTATTTCAAAGAAAAATTCCACTTAAATTTTCAACTTATCTATCCCAGACTCACACCACATAATAATTTAACAATAATCCCATAGTTCATGCTATTATGATAAAAAATGCAAATATTAGGTTACTCAAAATTTACCCATTACCTTAAGTTCATGAATAAACAATCCAAAATTATTAGTAATAGTAATTAAAATATTATCTTACCAGTTTAACTTCCACAAAATCAAAGCCAAATAGCCACCCTAGATTATCTCCCTTTTTGATCCTAGAAAGGGATGATGAACAAGGTGCAAAGATAATAGGTTTTTAATACTGGAATTTATGATTTAAGGATGTGGGTAGATAGGTGTGTTAGTGTGGAAGGGAGTTGTGCATTTGAAAGAAGGAAGATGAAGAGATGTAACGGAGTAGGCACAATCGATTGATCGTGGGCTTATACCAAAAATCTCGGGTCAGGTCAGATCCTTTTATTAAGAGGCTCGACCCAATTTATGTTAAATTAGACCAGGGATGTTGGATTGGGCAGTTCGTTTGGTGAAAGACGATCTATCTAAGCCTTCCATCCGTGGCCCATCTATAAAGTAGAGTCCTAGTAAGATGGTTAGATTAGGGGTTATGTCTTGGCTTAACCAATTAATCAAGTCTTCCGTCTAGCTGGTTTATACATTCGTTAACTCTGTCACCTCACACACTAAGACATTTGGAATGCTAGCACTCGTACACTTATCCTACAAAAATAAATAAACAACCAATGATTAAATACAAATAAGAAGGAAAGAAAATAATGAAGGATAGAACTTTGTGTTGCCTCCCAATAGATCCTGATTTAACATCATGACACGACAGTTTTCTCAATGTCCTTATACCTTTTCCATGTTAGGGATATGCACAGTATCACTGGGCAGTGTTCAAACCTTCCATTGGCTTAATAATATGGATAACTGCCCCTTTGAAACTCCAGATTCTTGATTGAGGCTGGATGAGGGTCAACTACATGATCTGTAACCTTTGTATTGATTGATAGTAGGCTCTTGTCATACAAATCCACTTTAGTTAGCACTTTTCCAACATCTCTTCTATTCTCTGGGTGTTCACCTCCCTTTCTCTCTGTCCTGGAGGCACATGCACGTTGTTCTTGCTCTTATTGAGCACCTCTCTATTTATACAACCACTTGGATCTCTATTCTGATAGTCTCGTTTGTCATTCAAATAGTCTCGATTGTAATTATGACTTTGGGTTCCTTGTTGGAACCCCTTAGTTATGGAGGTACTTGGCCTCCCCTTCTAAGTCAGAATCATTCTCATTGTATGGTCCTTTTTCATAGGATGTGACAACTTTGACTTTTTTGTAGCCATTACCGAGCAGCTGTTTAGACATCAGATCAATCTGTGTCTTTAAGTGAGCCATAAGCTAGTCTATATCTTCTTCTCTTCAGTGTTGTTGTGCCAATATACTAACATTTTTGACACCACAAGATATTTTAGACTCTCTAGTGTGCCATCCTCTAGTATATATCAATACTTTGTCCAAATCTTGAGACACCTGAGCATAAGTGTGGGACATATAGGACCGTCAATAAATACTGTTCGCAACCTACTTTAAAGGAGCATTCAGAGTATGATAAAACATCTCCTTCAAAATAGTTTTCTCCCAGCCCATGTGTGGGAATTTATTAACCTTCTTATTAAATCGTATCTAGACCTCATGTACGGCTTTATACGGCTTTTGCCTAAAGTTGATTATCTTGTCCCTTAACACCAACATCGTAGAAGGAGGAAAGAACCTTTCTAGGAAAGCTTCTTTCAACTCCCTCTAGTTTTCTATGGAATTAGGAGGTAGATCATCAAGCCACATTGTAGATTCTCCACTCAGTAATAGTGGAAGAAGCCTCAGTCTGATTGCATTCTGGCTCACTACTAAAATCTATAAAATTATTCTTCATATTTAAATTTGGGTCATCTCCAACAACCCCTCAAAATAGACCCTTCATGGTCAGCAGTTGCATCATGGTGCAAAGGGATGTTGAATTTTCTTCCTGGTTCAAACAGTGGTAGAATGATGCCTTAGAAAACTGACCCATTTGAGGTCTGTCTCATTGTTGTCCAAATACACCGTGTTAATCATCATAGGTTGAGGTTACGGGGTACATCTGGATGATTTCCCCCTTGTTGTGCATCAATAGGGAACTGCTCAAGATCAGGTAGAGTTGTATTCTCTAGCCTATTCATTATTGAGAATGTTCTTGATATTTATGGATCAAATATCAATAGAGGTACTCCTAAAAGAGTAATTGGAATGCACTATCTGCTCCCTGAAGCAGACAAAAACAACACAAAAAAGAGAAAACTAGTAATAAAACTAACTGACAGTCACTATACTTGACTTCACCGATAACCGTACTCCCCGTCTATAGCACCAAAGTTTTACAACTCTCAAATTACACCTCCCACTAAAGTGTAAGTGATCATTGGTCAAATATAAAACCCAAATAGATTAGGATCAATCACATGGGGAATATGGTATTGGATGTAAGCCTAATAACATAAATTAGTTAGTTAGCATTTCTTTCTAGCAATAAACATAAAGTAAAAGGTGATTATGTATATAAAAGTATTCCTTGTTATTTTTGTGATTTATAGAATAATTCAAGTGTTTTGTTAATTTAGGTTTATGTTCACTAGGGTTCAACAAACTTTTGGATTGTAATCTTATGCGGTTGTGCAATCTTTCCTAATGTAGAATTATGTATAAAGCCAATAATATTCATCTAAGTGTTTTTCGACCATTAATCCTAGATAAATCTCGTTTACACTAGGTTAGTGCTATTAAAAAGTGTGTTGTCCTTATTATGACAACTTAATATGATTACTCTTGCTATAACAACATCATTAGACGAGGCCGAATTTCTTAGCATTATCTCAACTACCACTTTTAACCATAGGGTTGCTACTAGTTAAACCTAGGCGTGTTCTAGCATTTGCAACCACTAAAATTTATTTATTAATAGAGATTAGGTCTATATGCTAGGGTAGATGCAACAACCATATGTGAATTGTAACCCTAATAAAGTTTCGCCCATAGATCCGACAAACCTATAGTTGGGGATTTATCCACTCATTGATATTAACATACATTAATAAAATGATAATTCAATGAATATCATTAAACAGAAACAAACTTCTAATTGATTGTAGAATAATGATCAAATAACTTCAAACTTGTTTTTTTAAGAGAATGTATGTTTCAAAACCCTTAGATCAAGAATCTCTGATAATAATAATGATTCTAATAATGATGATCAAATTATTTTCCCAACTAACCTAAATTTATATAGTATGGGTGTAAGTGCAATTTCAGAAACTTGGATTAGGTCGTAGATAAGCATTAGACAAAACCTGGATAAATCATTTGATGATAGACGGACCATCTGGTCTTTCATCTATCACCTCCACTATGCAGTAACCTTCATGATAGGTGAAAGAACTTGGGCGAACCGTTTTGTGTTAGACGAAACATCTCTTAAGCCATCTGGTCTTTGGACCTATCTAGTTTTATATCTGTTGGGTGATAGAGAACGTATGTTCATGGGAGATTTCCCGAATACACCACCTAACTTGGCCTTCTTATCCAGTTTCATTCCTTTTGGGTGATGGGATTGGACAAGTCGTATAGT
>JBDJHY010400392.1:0-18143 GCA_039654485.1 Withania somnifera | reverse complement strand
TTCCCAAGCTAGAGACCTCTCAAAAATAGGAACTGCTAGGCTATCCAAGCTCCCTAATTTTCGGCTCAAGGAATCTGAAACCACATTAGCCTTGCCCAGATTGTAGAGAATAGTCAAATCATAGTCGTTCAGGAGCTCAACCCATCTCCACTACCTCAATTTAAGGTCCTTCTAACTCAAAATATATTACAGGCTGTCGTGATAAGTAATACCTTGCAGAAAACTCCATTTAAATACTACCTCCAAATCTTAAGTGTTAAAACTACCACAACCAACTCCAAATCATGGGTCGGGTAATTGCACTCGTGATCCTTCAGCTGCCTCAATTCATATGCTATGACATGGTAGATCAAGAACACAGAGCGGTAGCTAGCAACCCTTCAGCTTTAGAAAGTTGGCCTCTTACTTAACTGACCACCAGAATGCACATCTTTCTATGTATGTCTAGTTAAGGGGGTGGAATGGAAGAGAAACCCTCAAAAAATAACCGTAATACAATGCCAATCCCACAAAGCTATGAATATCAGTGATAGACGTAGGTCAAGGCCAATCACAAACTAATGCAACTGTAGCCAGATCAACACTAACATCGGTTCTTGATACCAGGTAGACTAGAAAGGAGATGCTATCTAGCAAAAACTCACACTTTGAGAACTTAGCATAGTGTCGCTCAGTCCTCAAAGTCTGCAACATAAGTCTCAGGTACCCTTCATTGTCGGCTCGACTCTGCTAGTAAACTAGTATGTCGTCGATAAAAAAAATCATGAATGAATTTGAATAAGGTCAAAATACCTGAGTCATCAAATCCGTAAAGTTGTAGGAGCATTAGTCCGCCCAAACGACATCATCAGAAAGCTTAGTGCCCATACCTTGTCCAACAAGCTGTCTTTGGGATATCCTCAGCCTGAACCCTCATCTTATGGTAACCAAACCTCAGATAAATCTTAGAGAACTCCGTGGCTCCTTTAATCTGATTAAATAAATCATCGATACGGGGCAGAGGATACCTATTCTTAATAGTCAACTTGTTCAGTTTCCTATAATCAATGCACATCCACATGGATCCATCCTTTTATTAACAAATTAAACCTGGGCACCCGAAGAAGATACACTAGGATGGATAAAACCCCTATCAAGGAAAATCTGCACTAGAACACTTAACTTATGAAGCTCAGCCATGCCATAGGATACGGAGGAATAGAAATGAGCCTCATGCCTAGCTCAACTTCAATGGAAAAATCTATGTCCTGCTCTAGTGGAAGGCTAAGAAAATCAACAAGGAAGACATTGATGAACTCGCTAACAACCAACATAGTCTTTAGGGGAAGGGACGCAACAGTGACATCTATAACATGGGCCAAATAATAATAACAACCCCAAGAAATAAGTTTACTAGCTCAATAATAAGTGATGACCCAAATCGATGAATAACTAGTCAGCCTGCACCGCACTATCGAGGGCACCCAGGCAAAGATAAGGTCACGGTCTTGGAATAACAATCTATTCCTTGCCAAGCATAACATCAAAATATAAAATAGCCAGCTCAATCCAGTCACCTGACGTGTCATGACCCTAAATAGACACCAGACACAACCTACCTGATCGACCAATAAGGCTGCACCAACCGGGGTAGATACATTTAAGGGTACAGGCAGCTGCTCACTATCAGCACCCAATCATGATAAAAAATAAATGGATATGTATGATAGTATAGAACCTGGTCGAACAATGTTAATACAAAAATCCCAATAATAGTCAATGTACTGGTGACAACTGCATCGAATGCCTTTGCCTTGGCCCTATTAGGAATAACATAAAGATGGTACGACTCCCCATCCAACTGTGCACCCAATTCCTTTTCTCTACCTCTAGCCACCCAACCTCTACCCCTAGTTCCCCTAATGGTTGGTGTCCTACCTTTGATTGGTGGTGTTATATGCATAAAATAACACTTTAAAATTAATATAAAAGTGTATGCGGACATTGTAAAATATAATTACCAATCAAAGAGTCATGGTCAATCCCATAAGGAGCAGTATGAAATATGCGAGGCAAACAGGTAAGAATAGGAACTACATGGCCACAGTGATAACTTGAACTGATATAACACTATATGGAGGAATAAGGATAGAATAACATATGAATTATGAACAACGGATGATAAATGACTTCACAATGCAAAGATAGCAAATAACCAAACTAGGGTAATTTATATCATCAAGGAGCCATGGTAGTCAAGAGATTATAAGCATCTATAGTCCTACAATTCTTCATATGTGCACAAATCTATATAAATCCAATGCTATTTACATAAGCATTTCTGAACCATTAATCCTAAGTAAGTATCTTTTAAACTGGGTTAGGGCTATGAAATAGTGTGGTGTCTTTATCGTGGTGACTCAAGTTGATTAATCTTTCTATAGCATCAACCATTAGACGAGGGTTAGCACCTCAAATATCTTATCATAATCTCAATTCCTAGTTTCAACTGCTAAGTTTGTCAAAGTTAAACCTAGGAAAGTTCTAGTTTTCGCAACCACCAAACATCATTTAATACGTACAGAATATGTTGCATAAAGTCTTAAGGATTCAATAACTAATATTCATAAAATTGATTGTAAAAGGGTTAAAACCAAAGCATATGATATTGTTAAAATACAAAATCCAAATCTAAATATTGCATCAATTATAACTGCAAGACTTAAACAAGAATAAAGGTCTACACTTTAGGAATAAACAATGATAGGTAGGGAAGAATAGATGGGTAAAGAATACAGTAATACAAATTTCCAAATCTCTAGCCCTAGATGTAGATGTTTTATTCCAATATTCCCTTTGATGTGTTTGTCTCCATAAGCTGCTAAAGATATCTTCTGCTTTATTCTATCCCTCCTCCACACACTTGGAAGGTCTTATGTATTTTTGGGACCCTAATATTTGAAGGTCCATTTTTTCCCTACTCCGTACAACACTCACACTTAACAAAGAAATTCAATTGTCAAAAAATGTCATACCATAAACTTGCCCTTATTTTAAATTATTACCAATCAAAATCACTTAGCCAAGAATCCCAAATTTCATTGTTAAGCTTGGAATGTAAAGGAAGGGTATAGATAGGTAACTCATTTTGAATCAAGTTACTATACCATTTTGAAATGCATTCAAAATCGGTAAACTCACTTCTTCTTCAATGTCAAACTTCGCCCACTCATTCAAGTGCACGCCCTATTTTACCCATACCATCAATCCTTTTCTTTTCTCTAAATGACTTTTTTATAGCCACCTTTAACCTAGTTTTACAATTACGCCAAAGACACAATATTCACCACTAGATCAGGTCTAAGATTGAAGTTCACCACATGCTTTGTCATGATGCTTCTAACATAGCCACACTCAATCTAGGTTACAATGCCTATTTGAGGTGCATAATATACAATAGAGAACCAGGTCCGAAACAAAGTAATCCTACTAATTTAACAAAACCATGCAACACTTTTACCGAGGCTTGATGTACTTATTTACTCTTTTTTTCTTCCACCAAGATAATTTCCTTTAGCAAAAAAACACTTCCCACTCCTAACTTGGGATTTTGGCCTAACTTGTGGACACACTACCCACTTCTAATTCCTGCAATTTCAACACCCCAACATATGTGTTATTCCTAATATATATGCATCTTCGGAGAAATAGGTTCAAAAGAAAGGTATATATTCATAAAAGGTACGGGCCTGTAAAGTGGTTTATCATAGAAAGAGTCAATAAGGCTCAAACTGAGTTTAACTAGACCACTCTCTCCTGGGTAAACGGGCTAAGGCCTTTAATTGAGATTTTCAGTCAAATCATGGGCAAAGGTCATTTTATCAACTTCACAATTTCAAAATGCAATAAAAGACTAACGGGGAAAGTTCTAGATGACACAAGTGAAAAACAAATTAGACTAAGCTCACCACACATGGAAATTATTGAAGATGGTTCAATCGTTCTTCCTAAGTGAGCACATAAGGAGATGTACACTACTAAACAACAAATACAAGAGTCGCACAATGAGTCAATGTGTTGTTAAAAAATCATTTCTTATCCACCAACTAGACTTCGCCAAAAAGATGCAGAAATATTTTTGAGGGGTATGTACATTATAAAACAAGCGAATGCTTTTATGCACATCATCTAACTACAGTTCGATCTACATAGTAAACCAAATACTATTAAACTATTAAACTATGAAAAATTAACAAATAAAAGTACCTAAAAATGCCAGTTCTGCTACATAAAATGTTTGAAGGAAAAGAAAATTGGTAACAAAAACCCTCGAAAAAATCAAACTGAAAATAAAAATAAAATAAAAGAAAATAAGATTAAATAACTAGAATAAAAAACAACCACACTACAATATTCAATGAAAATACACATTAATCCACAATTCATGTCATAAATGTCAAAAGTATTACAAAGCATCTTTGATGCCCGACAAGGAAAAAAAGCAAAAACATAAAAAAAAATACAATAGTATCAAGTAATACCCAAAAATAGTATGTACATCCATCCCTAACTGAAGATATGGCAGTGTCCTCACTTCCAAACTCACTAACATAAAAATATGAAATAAAAGAAAGGGATAGAGGCTCCTTAAACTGTATCACTGGTTCTCGTCGCTCTCAGTCTCCTCCTCATAATCATCATCGACATCGTGCTCATTGAACCACTGAACGGGTGCATTATTGTCACTTAGTCTGCCTGTAAAAAGTGTTTCTTGGGTTTTTAGATTCTTCAATATCCCCTTTACCCCTTTCCACATATGGGTAAAGAATTTGTATCTCTTCTTCTCTATTTTGATAAGTTGTTAAGTTAAAACTTTCCAAGGTCTTGTTTGATCTACTTTGAAATGCCTTATCACCATGTGATCACATTTAATATTGAGAGTTGATGATTTTCAAGTGTGGTGTGATAATGATGCACTACTGAAGAAAAAGACAAAGATTTAGAAAAAAAAGAGCAAAAAAAACTTAATAGGGAGGATATTGGCAGGATCGCACCAGCGAACCACCCTTGTGTATGTCGCCCCTGTGAGTTGGGCCTCACCAAGGTGAATCCTCCCAAAATTCCCCAATTTATCCTAAAAACTTATGTCCGATTAAGTGGGATCACCCCAGCGGACCTACAGTGGACCCTGCGATATAATGTCTGCAAGAGCAGCATACAAACTCTCGTAAGGACTGTTTAGTAAATTCATTCATCTTCATTATGAAAATAATGAAATACTCCATCAGTGTTTACTTTTGACAATCTTTTGGAAACCATGAGAAATTGTTAGTCTTTTCTTATATCTCAAGAGAGGGAAAAAACCCCACCATTATTCTTTGGGGTAAAGATTTTAATGACACCATTGATGTATTTTTACCCATTTCTTCTCCCCTTTCTTTGTATTGGTTATTTATTGTGTGTAGTATTTCTCTCTTGTTTACATATTAGATATAGAGATACTTTAAGATATATGCAAATTGTTGATTTTAGTTCTATCTATTGCTTTTATATAAACTATCTACTTGTTTATTTGTATTTGGGTTTAATATATTTAAATCATTGTGAGCCTATTATATGCCAAAGGGTGTAGCTAACCCTAGGTGATTCCCATTTATCCTTGTTTATCTTAAGAAAGTAAGTTAGGATTAGAAACATTGATTTAGCATAAAGTGAGTGTTTTCCTCATTAATGGATTTGTGCTACAGATAGTAAAATCTTAGTGTAGCCGAATTAAGTTGCTTTGTATAATCTTTATCTTGGTTTGAGATAATAAGGAAAGGAAGGTTTGTTAGTGTTCTAGAGAAACTAACAATACAAATTAATTAGTGTTTAATACAAACTAATTGGAAATCAAAGGCTAATCTTTAAGCCCATGTATAATCAATTTAGTATTTAGTTTAATACAATGGATCTTTGGTAGAATTAATTATCTTTGTTGTTTTTTTCTCTTGATTTGTTTGTAAATCTATTCATCAAACATTTTTTTTAATTTTATTTTTAGTTTCGTTACACCTTTTTCATACTTCTAAACCCCCATTCCATTCTAGACTATTCTAATCTTAGTAGTTGTGCTTTAGTTTTCCATTCGTACTGAATTTCCTTTACATTGGTACCTATGTATTCGACCTCGACTCACAAGTTGGGTAAATATATTTGACAATGACCGCGTACACTTTTAGATTTGCTTTAGAGTGTAATTGAGCATTATAAAAAAATGGCGTTGTTGTCGAGGAACAATTTAGCATGTTGAGTTCGTTCGGAAATTAGAGTCAATTTGTTTGATTTAGATTTGTGTATATGTGTTTATAATTTTTGTTATTTTTTCATTTTAATATAGAAACTATTTCTTGTCTTTTCTTTTTTATTTACTATTGTTAAATGGCATCTTGGATGGAATATAATGTTAATGGTTGTAGTCCATGTCTTCAAAACCCATTCCTGCACTTTAATCGAAGACGTGAAAGTTCCACCGGGAGAGAGATGTGTGCACCTTCTAGTTCATGTGATGAGCATGCTAGCATAACGAGATTTCCTTCCCTCTGTGACGAAGAAATTGAAAAAATGTATTATGTGACCCTAGATTTTCTACTAATGTATTTAGATTTTCATCAAGTGCTTGCACAATGGTTGGGAAATTTCCTTGAGATGTGTGGAATTATGCCAAAGGGTGGTACAATTTGAGCTTTACCTCTACAACTTGGAAGAAAAATTAAAATTCAAAAATGATGTTTTTAGTGTTCCACGCTAGAGGGTTGTTGAAATTGATTTAGAATATGTATCCACGGAGGAGAAAGAAAGGATTAATTGTGGGGATTTGATGGGGATTTGCAAGCCATCCAATCCAAAGATTGTTCACGATGCTGAAATCAAGGAGATGATACTAGAGGTCCACACTAATGTTCATCAACTTATGGTTGACGCCTCTAGTATAAATATGGACAAGGTTACCAAGAATAAAGAAAATTTTACATTCATGCATCTTAGATCATGTTCAAACAATTTTTTCAATATTGTGCTTGGTAGAGGTTTAAGAAGATGAACTATCCAACCCTTTAAAGAACATGAGTGGTAAGGAAGGAAATGTTTTCGTGTTGAAGTTTGAAATGCCAAGGCAACAAAATGATGTTACCCATTTAACGGCAAAAAAGTGCAAGATACAAAATTCAAGTCTTCAAAGAAAGCTTGATCTCTAGTAGGGATGGAGATTTAAGTCTTCAAAGTGGCGAGATAAATGGTAAAAGGATTGATGGTAAATGTTAGTTTGTTTTTAATAGTTTTTGATTATTTTTATTTAGGTGATATCTAGAGTAGACTATTATAATGTTTCAAGTTCACCTAACCCATAAATACATAAATGCTTGATGTGAAATTGAGTTTGTAGATGGAATTATGTGTGGTTTTGCACAAAATAGTTGAATCGGTGACCTACAAACTAAATCTCCACTTTACCAATATTTGACAGGGCATGCTGGTTGAAAGGCTCTTCAATAGGTACATGTGTACCGCATGAGTAAATAATTAATATACAGGTGTGAGATCCTTAACGCAGGAACGACGTTGTCGGTGTGAAAAAAACAACTATGGCTACATCAGAAACCATACGTCACTAATGCGACCCTAAGCTCACTAGGGCAGTACTGCTGGGGCGTCCTCAGTGTCTGACGGGGCTACTAGATGGCAGATTATGAAGGAAGGTAAAGAGGAATGGTTGCAAATGTTGCCCCCATTTTATTTTTGTTTAAAAGTATTTAAACCCCTCCCATAGATTTTAAATTTTCCTTCCATTTCTTCACCAAAATTGTTCATCACCATCACGCATACAACATATACACGAATCATGCCAAGTCACTTCATAACTTAGCAAGGGAAAAGCACAACATCAATGAGGTAAGAATATTGAGTTTGTTTTGCAATTTAATGGGTTGTAGATGGTGAGTTTCTGTAGTGTGTGTTGAAAGTGGGTAGTAGACTTGTTAGGCATAGCTCTGCTTGGATTGTAAGATTTAAAATTCATCTCTGTTTAGGTAGTTTGATTTTCCATGTACTTCAAAAAATCATGTGGGTATTGTTATGATAGATTCCAAAGAAATGACATATGTAAATCTGTGTTGAAGCTCTTTGGGACGAAGGTTCACAGGGGTGAGTTTATCTTTCATACCTACGTCTCCACCTTCGCTGGGTAGAATTGCCCTTTCAGGTATATCCATAGGGGCGATGTACTTATCCTTAGGATGACTCTACATATGCGACATAGACATCGCACATGTGGCCTTGCTTCTGTACCTCTTCAATTTCAAGTGCGACCCCTGTAGATTTATCCCTGAAAATAGTAGCTCTCTCGAGCACTATACGATACTTTTTTTATTTTGTTTGTTTTTCCTAGTGTGTCCTAATACATTTCATTAGTTGTAAAAATGATGGTTTAACATGTTTGACCTATTTTCAGGTACTTTAATGTTTTGAGATGGCACAAGAATTAATTGATCAAGTCATCTAGGCAAACAAAATTGATGAAGAGTAGGATATTGATTAGTCTGACACTACTAGATTCATGTGTATTGACTGTCAATGCCCGTACTATTCTGATTTATTGGAAAATAAGATAAAGCCATAGTTTGGCATAGAGATGAAAAATGTGGCAAAAACAATTCAAAGCTTTCATACTCTAATTCATTTAATGGGTTGGTCTTGTTTTGTTCCTACCCTTTGTAAAGAAAACAAGGAATGAGTAAGAGAGTTCTACACAAACCTTAAGCGTATGAACATCTCGAACACCGATATAATTATAAGGGGCAATGTTGTGTCTTTTGGACAGTAAGTCATATACGTATTTTATGGGCTTCTTGATATCCTCATAAGTTGAAGGACGTTATAATAGCTAAAACGAGATCATGGTTGGGTTAAAAGTTATGTCCTGTAGAGATAGAGCCTTGGTGGGGAATAAAAGGTTGAATTAATGGTGGTGATTTTTCTGTTGAGCTGCAGATGTGGCTCTATATTATTTGTCACTGTATTTCACCTTTTGTAAAAAAATCTGATGTTCCAATGCTCCAAGCTCAAATGATTGCCGTCATTCTTGATGGTGTTTCTATTAATGTCGGATACTACATATTAAGAGAGCCTAGAGAGTATTTATACCAAGGCAGTCTGACTTTTATGTCTCAATTGTTGATCACTGAGTTATGTAGATGGGGAGAAATTGATGAGCACCCCAGAGACATATACAATTAACAGCAGAGGAAATATCACCTATTGAAGGTCAAAGAGTACGGAAGTTCCATAAATTTGAAGAAGATAAAATTCAATGCAACATCTTCCTAGGCAATTACTTCTGAGGGACCATTCAATGACATGACCAGCAGTGTTGGACTATGCATGATTTGGTATCGCAGCTTCCTGGATCTTCACAGTATCATATCTCTAAAGAGGATATATAGGCATATATGGAGACTCAGATAAAATAGGATGAATCCATTTCTGAGCTTGCCACTTCAGTGACGACACTTCAGAAGGCCTATACAGATATTGCAAAAGCCCATGCCTCACTTCAGTCAGACTTCCAAGATGAATGGTTAAAGAATAAGAAGAGTCACATGTTTTTTTGGATAAGATGTGGTGTGGAATAAAATAAATCTTCAAGTAGGGTCAACCAAGCAAGTGAATGCTGGTGAAGGATGATGATGATAATGAGCAATACTCATTTTTTTCTAATGATCAAAGAGATGATGATGGTGATGATGAGGATAATTCTCACTACACGAGCCAGCAGTAATTCAGCCAGCTCTCGATTTGCTTGTTTGATGCAAACCTTAAGGAGCCCCTACTCTTCTTATTTTTTGATGTTGCTATTGCGCCCTTGTCGGCTTCCATTGTTTTATTGGATTAGTATCTATTTTATTGATATATTTTAGTTGGGTATGTTTAATGCATTTATTTTTTGTTAGTTATAATTTTCATTAGTTTAGTGTTTACTTTCTTTTCCATAAGATGGACCGAGTGACAATGTTCTTAAGGGAAAAAGTCATACCATTCATTTTGGTAGTACAAGTGTCAAAAGTGAATGGCTAATTGGTACTAGTAATAGTCTCCATAATGAGCCTCCAAAAATATTTGTAAAGTATGAAATCAGGTTCCATGGATACTAAATAATTGTGTGACAGTATTTTATTTCTTTTTGTGATTTTTGTTCCTCTAGTATAGATTGGTGTTTTAAGTATGCTCCAATTGTCCTTTCTTCGGAAGTTAAACTTAACCATCTGAAATAGTTCATATGCCATGTGTTGTGAGATCTTTCTGAATAATTTATGTTCTACTTGTATTATCTAGAACATGCCCGGTTATTCTTTAGATAGTAGTGTTGATTGGTTTTGGGAGGAGAAACGACCTTAGGCCTTCTTTGTGATTTTGTTACAACCACTTGAACTAAAAAGTCCACCATTGCATGATGCTTTCCCTAGTTACGCTTTTGAGCTTTAAAATTTTTCTTTAGCAACCATGTTAGAAACCTTAATCAATTCTTGAATTAACTCCTCTTTTTTACCTATCCCTCCTTGAATGCTAAAATTCACAATTTGGGCTTTAGCCTAAGTTGGGGATGTAAGTAAGTTGAAGGGTATGTGTGATTGCATAGTAAGCGCTTCCCTAAAGAAAATTCAAAGAAAGACTTGTAAGAGCTCACATAAAAAACAAAAAAAAAAAAAGAGAATAAGAAAACAATGTTTTTCAAAGAAAGCAAATAAAAGATGTTATTAATAAATGCGGAAGCTAGAGTAAAAGTAATAATGTTTGGTATTAAAGGTTGAAGAACAAATAAAAATGTGTGTTGTGTAGTATTCAAGAAGGGTGTAGTCACTATTATTCTAAATTCTTTTCCTCCCCTCCCTGAAGCCTACATTAAGAGCTTTAAAAAGTCCTTGTGGGATCATAACCCGGAAACTTTTGAGTTAGTGGTAAAATAAAATAAGGGCATGCTTATGGTATAATACTTGTAGCATTTGAACTTCATTGTTGAGTATGAGTGTTTGTGTATTCATCCCTTGTGTTCTTGTATATACATGGATTGTTTGGGGACTTTCTTTATTGTGAGGGAATATGAGTTAGGAAGGATTGGTGATGTTCATACATTACAATTGCAAGACAATTGAGCATATGTTGAGAACTAGTCTTTTTAAGTCACTCTTAGAAATCCTTTATTGTCAATCTATTATTTTATGAACCATATGGCATACTTGAAAAATGTGTTTGAAATGAAAAAGGTGTTAGTCTCACGTTGGTTGACTTGTTGTTAGTGCAAACCGGAGTCATGATTTTATTTTGATTTGGTGAATGTTGATTTGAATTGGTCAAGTTATTCTTGGAGCTTGATGTGACAATTTCCATTTGGTGTAATTTAATTTGTTTGCTTGAGGACAAGAAAATATTTAAGATGGGGGGTTTGATAAGTAGTGAAATTACCTCTTTGCAATGTCTTGTTTGATCTACTTTGCAATGCCTTATCATCATGTGATCGCATTTAATGTGGAGAATTGATGATTTTTTGGGGTGGTGTGACAAAAAACCACTACGGAAGTAAATAAATAAATAAATGCGAATTTATTTAATTTGGATGAAACCATTGATGAATTTTTTATCCATTTATTCTCCCCTGTCATTGTATTGAATATTTATAGTGTGTCGTATTTCTTTCTTGTTTGAATATTGAAGATACAATTATTTAATGATTTATGCAAGTATGTTGGTTTTCATTTTATCTATTTCTTTAATATAAACTATCTACTTGTTGTTTTGTATTTGGGTTTTTATAGATTTAAATTATTTTGAGCCTATTGTATGCCAAAGGGAGTAGCTAACTAGAGGTGATGTCCATTTATCCTTGCTTAGCTTGAGAATCTATGACAGGGTATGAAACTTTGATTTTTCATAAAGTGAGTGTTTTCCTCATTTATGGATTTGAGCTAGAGATGGTAAAATCATAGTGTAGCCAAATTCAGTTTTTCGCATACTCTATAGCTTGGTTCGAGAGAACAAATGAATGAAGGTTTGTTAGTGTTCGAGAGATACTAAATCCATGAATTAATTAGTGTTCGAGAGAAAGTAATTGGAACTCGAAGGCTAATCTTTAAACCCATGTATAATCAATTTTGTATTTAGTTTATTGTAATTGATATTTTGTAGAATTAATTACCTTAGCTGTTGTTTTCTATTGATCTGTTTGAGAAGCCATTGATCAAACCTTTGTTTTAATTTTATTTTTAGTTCTGTGACACCTTTTTTATTATGTTAAACCCCTATTCCATTCGACAACATTCGAGCCTTAGTAGTGATACTTTAGTTTTCAATTCATACTCAAATGCCTTTACATTGTTCCCTGTGGATTTGACCCCGACTCACAAGTTGGGTAAATATATTTGATAAAATCCGCGTACACTTTAGATTGGTTTTCAAGGGTAATTTAGCATTGTCACCTTTACAAGACAACCAATATTAATATGAATCTTTTTTAGTAATAGTATCACATCCTTATCCCATTTGGAGAAAGGCTTTCTCCCCGAGTCCATCTCACAACTCATACAGTAAACCCCACTCATTATTCTAGGACCTCGTGGGTAAAGTCCATAATAACTCATTAGTTCCCACCTTATAAGTCTGATTTTGTTAGCAACGGTATATACGATGCAATTGAAATTCGGAATCTTAAAGTTGATACTAACATAAATAGGCCATGCTAATCCAAAAGCGATGCGAATTGGTGTATATCTCACCGGAAATTAAGTAACAAAATAAACACAAAAGCATGAATGACACCCTTTGGTACCCCATCCTACGCGAGAGTATAAACAACAAAGAAAAAACATCATAGACAAATAAGGTATGCATGATAAGATGAAGTAATAGTAAAGTAAACTCATACACTCCTATCCCAACCCTCAAGTCTACCAGGTAGAAACACATGGAAGAAACCGACCCGTATAATTTTACTACCCCGTATACCCCTTCTCCGATCATCTATAGAACTAGATCGACAATTTCCATAGGAGTCCGCGACCCCCGTTCAACTAACTCATAAACTAAGCAGTACTAACAAAACACAATTAATGGATCTCAAGTGATATAAATATTCCTTGAATAAACACGAGTTGTAATCGGATCTCTGTATCATCTATATGAGTATCAATGTCAATAACCGAGTCCCATCGCAATTGGGACTATATCCCAAATAGCATCAACATCTCACTCATGACGTCGACCTTGAATAGTATTAATTAAATACACTAATTAATTAATTGCTAAGAATTTTATCATCTAACTTTTTAATGAACTCAATTTTTACTCATTTTAGGTCAATAATGCTGAAAAAAGCTTATACACAACATATTGCGATGAATACTATCGTCCATTCCATGGAACCATTTATACAATAGGCATAACTAACCATGTCCAATATTTGATACTTATGGATATTTCTGATAAAATCCACCATCTATGTTCCATAGTCATTGCAAGGCAACTTAGGGTCACAGGGTAAGAAATCGCATATACAACAACCATATGTTGCCACGAAGCGAACTAAATGGGATGACATGGTCATATCTCTCAACCTACGAATCCAAACCTAAGGATAAATATTTATCACATTTATCTCCCACACGAGCCCACTTTATGACTGCATGACATCCTACCATCCGATGAAGCAATTGCAAATAGAACAAAGAAGAAAGCTCAGACTACTCTATATTCAGCAAGCGAGTTCAAAAAACTTCAATGATTAAAAAACAATTAAAAACATACTAATGAAATTAATATGAGTCCAACGATGCCTGTAAAGCAATGATAATTATCGAGTGTTAAAATATGGGTCAAAATGGGCCGACATGCCTACAAACTTGAAACTCTAAACAAACTGTATAAATCTGTTCCCCACATTGTAAGGAAAGTATATCTAAAGTTGTGAGCTAAAATGAGTATGAATGAATCTTGTAATCATTTATTAAGTTAATATATGATCATGGAAATTTTGGGGTCTTTTTTCCTAGTGAAAATTAGGAATATAATAGTAGAAACTTACCAATAAGTGAAGGAACATATAACAAATTATGTTTTGAAAGTCACCCCTAATATTATGAGATGTCTCAAGAATTTTAATTTATTTTTTGATATCTTAGAGAAGTTAGCTAACGACATTTGCGCCATTTGCGCTGTCTAGCGCAGTCATGCTAACGACCTTGAAATTAAAAGCTCTTCAATCACTATTGAGGCATGATCCCTCCAAATAAAAAGGGAAAATCGGGTCGTTGGAAATCAACTCTGAAGAAGCATTGTCCACTTAGTGCTAATGACAACCCTTAGAGAAAATGTGCTAAGCACTTTCAGCGCATCCACATTATGATGGACCAAGGAAGATGAAGTGATCACTTAGTTATACTGTGATCAGGATATAGATTGAATATAACCAATTGGGGTGATAGAGCCCCCTACTTCAATAGTGCAGAACAAAGTTCGGCTGCACCAACACCATAAAAGTTGAATCATTTTAAGATAGAATTCGTGACTTTCAGAGAAAATATAGTACGATACACCAAAACTAAATATGATAATTGCATGGAAATGATATCGCGGACTCAAAGACACATATGAAATTTAAATACGAGATAATTTAAATGAATTATTGACAAAATTAACACTTTTCCATAATTCCAACTTTCTAACCAAGTATTCAAAAGCGAGATTAGTTCGTTCATAACCTGAACGAATATCTCCCTAACCTAAAATCGACATTCTAGAGCTGATGGTGCAATAATTTTTTTATTTTAGGCTCCAATACAAATATGACTACCCATGTTCCATTTAGGCAACATAAAAAAACATAAAATCACATAAACTCAACACTACAGCTCTCAAACTTAAACGAAGAACTCATGCAGACTGAAATCCACATTCCAGAGCTAGCAGAATTGTCATGATTAAATTCTGATATCATTTTCACAGAATCTTGACTAAACTAAATTATTTCAATACAAAAGTATATAAAACAGGGAAGCATATGTAAAAATAAAATTAATGACCCGAGAAATAAACCATTGATCCTAGTAAGTCATAAATGACTTAGGACTGTTTACAAGGGATATCTAAAATACCATAAAATAAAAAATTCTGAAAATTAATAGAAGCGTCAGTACAACAATAACTACTAAAAGAACGTTCATCTATGATAGTTAGAGCAAGGCATTACCTGAAGGCTCAAAAAGATGCAGTTACTAAGACCTCCACTCACTCTCAATATCCCAAGCGGCCTTCTCCACTAGACGATGTTGCCACTATATTTTAACCATTAAAATCTCATACAATCACAAATACCTCACCTTTTTAACCAAAACCAACACTAGCTCTTCAAAAAATGAAAGACCCTCGTCAATCTAATTCAAATCATACAAAAGCGCATGTGACTCATCAGAAATATATTGTCTCAACATCAGAACAGGATACACCTATATAACACAAAAGAAATAGTAGGCAAAGGTAACTTATGTTAAATTTTACACATCTGCTCAAGAATCTCAAATGGGCTAATATACCTGAGAATAATCTTTACCCTATTTTTGAACCTTATCGCATCCTTTATAGGCCAGACCTGTAGAAATACACGATCGACCTCAATGAAATTCATCGCATGATAATAGCAGTCATAATAACTTGTTTTTTGATTCTAGGTAGCCCAAAGTCTATCTTACATCAATCACAATGTATCAAAGTAGATTAGTAGTCTTGAATCTTGACTCGAACCCATCAAACCAACAAATTGGTGAATGAACCACCTATATACAAAGCCTCAAATAGAGACATCAGATTACTACAATTGTAGTTGTTGCTACATATAAACTCTTAAAAAGTGAGATACTGATCCAAGAACTGCAAAAATTGAGAACACAGGCCATTAACATGTCCTCCATGAGGTGAATAGTCCTCTTGAAATGACCTTCTATCGTGGGATTAAAAGTCGAGTTTAAATGAGCTTTAGTACCCATACTATGTTGAACTATTCTGTAAAACTGAGATGTAAATTGAGTACCATGGCCTGAAATAATAGAAATAGATATCCCATGATATTAAACCACCTTTTGAAGATAAATGGAGGCTAACTTCTTTGAACTATAATATGTATGAATGGAATGAAGTGTGTGGACTTAGTCAACCTATCAATAATTAACCAAATTGAATCATGTATTCTTGGAGTCCAAGCCAACCTATAAATGAAATCCATGGTAATTGCTCCCACTTCCACTCATGAATGGTGAGTCCTTGCAACAAACCACCTGATCGTCGATGCTCAAACATAACCTGCTGACTATTAAAGTATTGAGATAATAACTCAACTATGTCCCTCTTCATGATGCTCCACCAATAACTTTGCTTCCAATCTCAATACTTCTTAGTTGCACCAGGATGAATACAATAGTGGGAAATATGGGCCTTAATATGAATCAATTGATCTAAATCAAAAATTCTAGAAATACATATATGGCCCTAAAAACATAAAATACTATTAGAACCTAAAGAAACATAGTGTGACTCACCCCTAGTCAAAAGATACGAATATCGGCTTTGTCTAGATCCTCATGCTAACTCTACCGAATCAAATAAATTAATAACATGCAAGCTTTAATATATTAAAAAACACGACTTGAATTTGAAATATCCAGTCGAACTAGATTGATGTCTAAGGTCTAAATAGAAAAAAGTAATATCCTCTCAAAAATAAACAAAGTTCTAAAGCATCCCATAGTTATTGACTTTCAGCGCAAGGCATCCTCTACCACATTTGACTTTCCCAGATCATACAATAGAGGAATATTATATTCGTTCAACAAATCAATCCATTTGTTTTGACGATCATTAATATCCCTCTAACTTAAAATATACTGAAGACTACGATGGTCTTTTAATATCTCACAACAAACTCTATAGAGATAGCGGCACCAAATCTTGAGCGCAAAGACTACCATTGAAAACTCCAAATCAGGTGCGGGGTAGTTAGGCTCATAAACCATAATTTTTCTCATAGAATAAGAAATCACACAACCCTTCTTCATCAAAACACTATCCAAACCAATACCAAAAGAATCACAATAGAGCACAAAACTTTTACCCTCAACCTATAATTTTATAATATCCGCAGAAGTCAAAAATGTCATAAGACTATGAAAACAACTCTCACAGTTATGGGACCATTGGAAAGGAACCTCCTTTTTTGTTAGCCTAGTCTATAGCACTGCTATAAAAGACAATCCTTAAAAAAAAATACCGATAATAACCTACAAGACCCACAGAGATATGAAACCTGGTAGGAAAATAACAATCGTCTTCAATCTAGATCCACACTGATACCCTCCATAGACACCACATGTCTAAGAAATGCACCTAACTTAAGAAAAACCTCACACCTTGAAAATTTGGAAAAAAGCTGATGATATCTTAATGACTGAACCATAGTCCTCAAATGGAGCTTATGATCCTCCCTACTCCAAGAAAAAATTAATATGACATCGATGAATACAATAAGAAACAATCAACATAAGGCATAAATCCGTTGTTCATCAAATCTAAAAGATATAACAAGGAATTAATAGTGTCAGTATCGATTCCAAAGTGTATTTTTTAGAATATCCTCAGTTTGAATCCGTAACTGGTGGTAACCTAACCTCAATTTAATCTTAGATAAAATGGTTGAATGCTAAAGTTTATAAAACAAGTCATCAATACAAGGCATCAAATACTTATTCTTCACAGTCAGGCTATTTTGTTGTCTATAGGGATTATATATGCATAGACTAATGCTTATTCTTTAAAAAATAAAAAGGAGCACCCTGCATTGAAACACTCATCTAAATAAAACCCTATTTAACAAATCCTAAACCTTAGTCTTGGATATGATGACTCTCATCGTCATTTATGGGAATTAGACAATGTTCTGTATTTTATGGCTTTCAGTAGCTTCTAGAAATCATTTAGTTATTACAAGGATAGATATTATGTCACGACCCGATTTCTCAAGTCATGATGGCACCTACTATACTCGAGTAGGAGAACCAAACCCCATAGTCCGCAGCCGAAGCGGAGGACTACTA
>JBDJHY010400284.1:0-18145 GCA_039654485.1 Withania somnifera | reverse complement strand
CATAAAATCTGAGACACGAACTTAAGGTCCACCTCAATCAAATTAGCATTTTGGAGCTAACGTAACTATCTACATTTGATTCCTGGCGCATTTACTAAGATTTCACTCTCATGTTCCACTATTTCAAAACTGAAACTCCAAAACAGTGAAATTGAGATAACTGGCAACCAAGCTACCAGGGCACCAAGCTACTGGTCCCACCAAGTCATAAACGACTTAGGGAAACTACCAGACAACTCTTAACACAGAAAAAAATAGGAATCAAGAAAATGATCAAACGAGTCATTATATTTGCTAACTGATCCTTATTATTGCCATTTTATATAGCATAATAGAAATTTACTAAGTGCCTAAAATGAGGTTTGTTCGGATTCTATATCTCTATCAGGAGGAATTCTGGGTAGTTCCTTAGGAAGGACATCAACAAACTCTCTAACTAGTGGAACTGACTGGATATTAGGAGTCTCAAATTTAAAGTTCTTAACTCATACTAAGTGGTATAGACAACCCATAGATTTTATCTTTCTAGCATTAAAATAGGAAATGAACCTACCCTTAGGAACAAAACTACCCTCCCACTCAAGAATAGGCTTATCAAGAAACTGGAATCAGACAACTCTTATCCAATAGTAACAGTAACATGAAACAACATTAATGGAGCCAATCCATTCCAAGAATAACATTGAAATTAACCATATCCAACTCCAGAAGATCAGTTGGAACCACCTCAACCATAACACATATAGGGTAACTATGATAGACTCTCCAACTACAAAAAACTCACCAATAGGTAGGGAAATAGAAAAATACTCAGATAAAACCTTAGGGATAACTCCAAATAGTCTAGAAACATATGGGGAGATAAAATATAGGGTGTCTCCAGGATCCAAAAAATCAAACACATCAACATCAAATACTCTCATTATACCTGTCATGATATCAGTTAACTGCTCCTGGTCCTATCTAGAGACAAAGCATATAAACCGTTTTGGAGCTGGCCTCCACTTATACCAGAAGATGCGCCTTGCTGAGGTAGGCATTCTGCTGAAGCTTCTTCTAGAGGAATAGTTCGAGTCTGACAACCACCCTGCCTACCCAAGGGACAATCTCTTTGCATGTGGCCTACCTTCCACACCCAAAGAAACTACTAGAAGGAAAATCTCAAATAAACTCCCAGATTATGAGTAGGATAATTTCATGTCCTGGTCTCACCTCTGGGCATGACAAAACATCTTAGCAACTAGGTAGCCTTAGATGAACCCCTAGCTCAAGCTTATCTCTATTCATTGACACTCAATAGAAGAAATTTATAAATAATCAATAGAATAAAAATAAAGTAATGGTCACTTATCAAAAGACAAACATAATAATAAAATAAATGTATAAAACGTAAGTCTCAATTCTACTCCAAACTTGTGTTCGAAAGTGACTATAAGCTAGATTTTGACTGCTAAAACAAGATCTCTTGATAGTCATAAAATGAAATAAATAACTCTATATCCTCATCTCTAAATAAAGAATAAATAAACTCTATAGCCTATCCCTTAAATTAAGAGAGGACTCACCAAGTTTAAGGAATGTAGATCCAATCAACCTTGAATATCTGTTCAGCTGGAAGAATCTGCATAACGTAAAACATATAGCACAGATTATGTGGTCAGTAAATTAAATGTACTGAATATGTGAGAGAAAATGATATAGGCTATACAATATCATAATAGAAATCATTATGCAATGCATGAACAGTTATAACAGTCCAGCTTCCAAAACATAGATCAATTAAGAAAAATATGTAATTTCAACAATAATAGTTCAAAAGATCAACTTTCAAGAGTATATCTCAAACTTAAAAGAAAACATGCAAACTCAACAGTTTTTAACAAAGCAAATATAAACTTTGATTAAAACCCTTCTTTCACTTGTTTTACTTCAAACTAACAGTTTACTTCACTTGGGAGTTTTATTAACAACCAAACTACATGCATTAGCTATGAAGGTCAATAGATTGCCTCATGTTACGGGGCTTCCAAACCTTTCCTGGGAAAAGGCGCTCAACTTCACCTTGTGGACCCAAGACACATAAAAGGGAACACAGTGGGCCATAATATAATCCCTATATTTGGTAACAATGATTTTGGGTATGAAGGTCCTCGTGACCACCCTCTTGGTGCTAATACTCCTCCTATAGAATACTTACACATAACCAATCAACAATCAATACTATCAACTTTGAGGAACACCCTCAATGGAAGCACAATCCAAACTACAACTTCAACTCTCTAGACTAGTGGAACACCCTCAAAGGAAACAACTAGCAGGAACATCTATATAAAACCACAGCGGGTACCATTCTTTATAGAAAAAAATTATCTATTTGACACCTCATAGTCAATTTTACTCTCAGCTTGTAATTCAAGAAAAATCATCATCAGTGCTTTAATTTAGGCTTATTAGACAAAAACACTCAATTTAGACATGCTTCATATTTTGTATTAAAAACCATGCAAAATTCAAGATTCTTATGACACTCCAATATTCAATTCAAGTTTTAGAATAAACCTTGAAAACTTTATTAATTCAAGCATTACAACTTTCCTTCAACTTCTACCACTTTCATGATCATGCTTCTACAACTCAAGAGGATTATGAAAATTCACAATATATCATGCAAGTTCCATAAATCTGAGACATAATGATCAAAGTATCATCCAATAAGGAAATATAAATATATAATATAATCAAGAACCCTATACATGCTTCTACAAGTCAAGATCTTTAAGAAAATTATTTTCGGGCACATGGATGAAAGGAATCCTAGCTCATTAGACTGTATTCCTATTTAGGAACAATTTATAGGAAGATATTTAATAGGATAATGACTACTTTGAACTATTTGATGAAGAACTCAAACCCTCTGCTTTGTAGAGAACTTGAAGAGAAACCCTTGCTCTAATTTGATTTTCAACTAATAAAAAAAAAATATACGGTTTTGAGTATTTATACCCTTCCCAAGATAAACCAAAATGACTAGGTATTGGGTTTCAAATGGGGAATATCCAAAACACCCCTGAGAAAATGGAATTTAAATTAGAATTGGGACTATTCATGACGGTCCGTCAAATAGTCTATCAAACTTGGCTTTATTCTTGGATTTAAATGGAAGGTTTCTAAGGGACATCACTATAGTTCGTTAAACTATATTATGGAATGTGGCATTACCTATGATCTTTCCCAACACTTTCATAAATTTTGGGGAATTAAATTAAAACTACCAACTGAATGACAGACTGTAAAACTACCTCATGGTCGATAGAATGTTCCATAAAAACTACAAAGTTCTACTTGATCTATTGGAATATGGGGATGCTTTCGTGGGACATTTTATGATCCATCATCCCTAATAACGGATCATAAAAAGGTCCATAAAAACTTTCAAGACTTCAACACTTCACTGAAATAATTTAACAATGGGTTCCATGGTCTGTCAAACTATTTGACGATCCGTGGACCTATCCGTAAAAATAAAAATAGTTTAGAAAATTATGAAATTTCACATACTTTATTTGTTTAGATTAACTAACCTTTAGTATACATTTAAAAGTGTTATAGATAAGCACGGTGGCCTATGGCTAGTCCTTCTAGAAGATTTAGCAGTTGTTCGTTTGGTATTTTATGTCCCCCTATAGAAGAAATATATTGGGGGTCCTTCAGTAGTTTTACCATTGGAGAATATTGTTGTGAAGAACAATTTAACTTATGAGAGGGTCCTAGTTGAGATTGTAGACAAACAGGTATGCAAGCTAAAAAAATAAGGAAGTTCCCTCATTTAAGATAGTTAAGATAGTTATATGGGAAAAAGAAGTAGACATGATGGCTAAATACCTGTACTTGTTCCTTTCTAGAACCAAGGAAACATGAGGTACCAAAATTTTTACATTAGATACTCCTTTTGTTTTTCATGCTTTCATGTCATCCTTTTAGGATTCCTCAGTGTGTGTTCTTCCTGTGTATGTTCATATATGTTTACCCTCACTCCAATCAAGTATCCTAGGCATTCTCAGTTTTTCAGTTAATCAATGCTAGTACCTAGTTTCCCATATAACTTAGTTTCAATCCTCACTCAAGGATGAATGATCTTAAGGGAGAGATGTTGTAGCACCATGTACATGTACCAAGTACATTCTCAGACTTAGCTAAAAGAAATATGAGAAAAGCTTAATTTTTATGCTTCACCGGAGGTACACAAGCGCTTAAATCCATTCCACGGGTTGTAGATCCTATCATAGTTCTGCTCTAGTTGAGCCCTGAGTTCACGAGTCATGGTACGACTCATGAATGCAAGCCATGAGCCATATTATCACTCATAAATTGAGTCTAGAGGACTGACAAGTGTCACTAAGACCATAACCTATTTAACATGGTATGGAATGACTTCACGAGCCATCATTTATCTCATAAAATTTGCTAGTGTTGGGTCTATTCCATGACTCATTCCACTAGTGGTAGAACAGGTTGTAAGCTTGTACTGTCAATTGTGGACGTTCTCCAAAGGCTGACCAAAACGGAACACATTTTATGGTGAATAGACCTATTTGTGGAAATATAGTTTTTAGTTTGTTTATCTATTTCCCCAGGGGAAATTTGGTCTTTTCCCTATATTTTTAAGTCGTAAGCTAAGTTATTTAAAATTCCTAAAGGGGTGATTAAAGACTCAAATGCTCAGCCTCTCCCTCATTCCTATGTTCAAGTCACAGGATTAGAAATCTAAGTATAATCCTAGGGTTTCCAGAACTTCAAGTTCTAGGTTCCTACTCCAAGTCCAAGTTTTTGTACCTACCAGGTAGGTAAGAGTTTTAAAGATGGATTCCTTTTATCCCCAAGCCCGAGTATTTTTAAGTATTCACAGACTACGTTTAGGGATAGAGTTTTGTGTTTAAATTTCCTAAGTTGGATCCATTCCATGTTTATCCAATTCTTATCTAAGATTGTTACAAAAATCAAGATCTTTTTATTAAGTTCTTGACTTTGGTTTTGATTGCTTTGATTTACTATTTCTTAATGAGTTATTAGGTTTTCATAAAATACTATAGCCTATACTATAGCACATGTTGTTCATAAAATACTATAGCCTATGCTTTTGTTATCATAGAAAAGCATGATCTTGAAACATTATGAATTTTATATGACTATCATAAGTAAACCCATAACATGTTTTGAAAGATTTTTACGAGATAGGTTATGATCACACGTACCTATAACTTATAGGAAGATTATTTAGCACCGATGTGGGTTCAAACAATACAATTTCCAAAACTATGTTTTCCATCATAGGTATGAACCCTGAGGCCTTAGACTAAGTGGTTGTAGACGAAGAGGCTCTATCGATCGATCCACATGACATGTAATCTCTTTACCCCAGCAAGTTATTGAGAAATTCTCTAAATATGGGGTTATAATGTTTGACATCATGAGCTCACACGGTGTTTGTCAATTATAATAAACTCTAGCCTATTAATGACCTAGATATTGTTACAATATCTATGCATAAGGATTCTTATGTTATTTTACTCTCAGAATAAAGTCCTATTTTATAGCCTTTGACATGATTCTCCATTTTAGACCTTCTAATAAGTTTATGTTTATATATATATAGTGCATACCAATATATTCCAAGTATTGATTGCATCTTACACTATATTTTTTTATGATGTGTAGATCCCGACATATATATATATATATATATATATATATATATATATATTATGTACCAATATATTCCAAGTATTGATTGCATCTTGTACTATATCTTTTCATGATATAGATCCAGGTACAAAGGCACAGACTTAGCCATCAGACATTTGATAACTTTAACAACCCAACTTTTTGGTGGGTCGTTATCTCCCGAGGGACACATATATTTTGTTTAGAGTTGTTGAGTTTATGTCATTTCTTAAGTTTGATATTTGGAGCTAGATGGGTACATGTCCCAACATCTCAACAATCATGGTTAGTGGAGACTTTTTAGACAGTAGTCAAGGCTAGTATTCAATTATTTAGGTTGCTACCAACTTTATGAATTGCAATATAGAGTAAACAATTTCAGTACTTACCCATTTATGATTTCTTTTAGCTTCCGCATATGTTGAGTTTATGTTTTAGTGGCATGTTTAGAACCGAGGTCATCTTATCATTACTTGTAATTATAAGTATTGTGTATAGACCATGGTGTAGATCGAGGCATGAGAAGAACGATCTTCTACTCATGGAGTCTTTTTTACCGTGATTTGCATCAAAAGGATGTAGGAAATTAAGAGTGAGTACATTCCACTTGTACACAGTAGGAACCATCAAATGAGTAAGATTAAATAAAACTAAATCGAATAAAATACACTACGAAAACCTACACTCAAACGGCTATCTAGCAGTTCAAACATATAATAAGATAATTCAGTCACAACTAGCAAGTCTTAATCCAAGTATATACATATGCAAGAAGATGGTGCAATGCAATGATGCATAATGATATGCAATGAAAAATGTACTCTAATATACACCCTCTGAGCATATGAGATCTAGGTTAGGACCCATGGGAGCTCGCTAAGCATAGATGAACACTCGATATCACTTGGTATAATCGATCCTCACCGTACGAACAATGCATCAGACCACTCATAATATCAAAGTCTCACCATCCAACTATAAGCAACAGATCTCTCAATAGAAAATCAGTAACCTTACCAAGACACTTGAATGATCTGTGATATGGAGAGTATGCATAGTTTATGATAACAAACAAATCTCAATGGTAATATTCATACAAGTACTCACAGAACCTCACAATATCAATCCCTTATGAAAATAGGCTTGTAGTCTCTAAATTAACCCATGAATTCAGGTCTCATATCATCAAAACCTCTCATTCTCATACTTTGATAAGAAAATGATAAATCAGTCCTATCATAATAAAATCAACACAAGCCTCCACACATATATCACATATAAAAATTAATAAAACACGAGCCCACACGAGCATCATCAAATAATCAATCAAAAACCCCAAGCTCGCTAGTTTCCCTCAACTCATAGTATGCTTTACACAAATAGTCACAACAAGAATAGTCTGAAGAAATTTAATCCATAATCTACCTCAAAGTCGAACAGCAAATCTCTAAAGTTCAACAATGAGCCTTCCCTTTTTTAATAGCCTTAGAACACATCCAATCTATCAAAAATGAGTTCTACAAGTAAACAAGAATAAATTGATAATCATATTGCATTACTTCTATTTCGGGTCCAAAAAGTCAACGCAAAGTCAATCCTAACCCTACAAGGACAAAACTTCAAAATCAATTTAACCATAACTTGAAAAGTTCAAATATAAAGTTTCATTGGTATTCATGTTAAAATCTACTTCCAAAACCTCACAATACCATTTTATAGTTTAGATTTTAAAAAAAGCCCAATATGAATATTAACAACCAAGTATTTGAAGATAAAATCATGAAATATTAACTCTATATAGATAAATTATGGATTTGAAAACTTACCCAATGCTTAGATATTGAAAATCCTCTTAAAATTTCCCAAAGTACCTTTAGAATCTTCCCCAAATAAGTATGCAAGGCCCATGTCTTAAAAAATGGAAGATTATTAGATAAAGAATTGTTTATTTTCACTAGAAGGAAAGAAAGACCAAAACTTCCCCTCATTAAATATCAGTAAAAATTCATGAATCAGGCTCTATGAGTCATGGACTCAATCCACATCTTGTACTATTGACTTGTGGTTCAAAGTTAGTTAGGGTCAAAATTCAGTGTCCCATCCATGAGTTGTTCCATGACTCGTGGTCAGGTTTCACAAGTCGTGGACCCACTCATGGTCTACTAGGACTCAAAATTTCAAACTTTTAAAAATTGAACTATGTAAATAGTTAAACTCACACTGAAACTACATAAGCCCAGACGAAGGTCTCTTTAGATTAGAAAACACATCCCAAAACTGATGGAACCGACGAAATTTTATTCAAGGGCTACGAATAACAAAATATTGAGTAAAGTCAATCCCAACTCCTTGAGGACTTCTCAAATAACAACTTAATACATCTCTTGACAAACCATTTTGAAACCACAAACCAACCACAGAAACACATCAAAACAACACTATGCAACTATAGGGAGTGATAAAATGATTTCTCCAAAGACAGGAAATGATTTCACGATCCAAAATTCAGTCGTGATGGAACCTATCTTCCCACCTAGATATGTCAGTCAAACTAATGATATCTCAAGTGAAAACCAAAGTAAGTGCAGAAATAAATACATAAAAGAACTAATAAGAGGAAACATCAACTATTACACTCAAAACCAGGTTGCCACTATCCAAATCCACTAATTAAGGTTTATTGCAATGTAGGTGTAAAATCTCAACAAGTCTTTCAAGAAAAGTAAAGATACTGAGATAAGGAAATTGAGAAATTGGAGACTGCGAGTGAACAACAGCTACCTCTAAATGTCCTAGGGTATGCTATTGGTAATGAGATAAGAGAGCTCATGACTGATCTAGTAAGACACCTTCATAAAAAGTATAGAAAAGCAAAGGTGAGTATTAAGTCAATGGTAGCCAACAACATTATTGACTGGTCTAGAATAGTTAACTCCTGACATCCTACCAACCCCCAATACTACAACCTACAAATAGTCTATGTATATAGCATCCCAACCAACAATACCATTCAAGAAATACATGAAAAATTCACCTAAGGAATGACTATTTACCAACTCTACAACATAAGTAGTCATCTCGGAATGGACAACAACATCAATCCAAATCAAGTATCAATAATAATCTCATTTCGCTATCAAGTATCAAGGATAATCTCAATAATTATCAGGTAGCAATAACAATATCGTTTCATGATCAAGTATCAAGGATAAATTATTTCATTAGCATATATCAAGGATAATATCAATTATTATCAAGTAGAAACAACAATTTCATTTCACTAGCAAGTATCACCTTTCAAAGTATAAATCAGACAAACAAGTCATAAAAATTCACAACTTAATAATAATGCAATGCAATGCACAATCAGGTATGATGCCTCTTTTTCCTATATGTACACACTCGTTGTATATACCATCACATTTGTGATATGGGGGACTCATAATGTAACACCTTGAAACTTGTTCTAAAGGTTATGTCATCTAAACAAAGTTTGTAAATGAATTTTCATAGGAATCTAGAACTGGCACTGTTTCACGAGTAATTTTTATATTCTGTAAAGAGGTTCCATGAAACGTGTAGTAAACCTTAAAACTTTTTCAGTGCTCTATCATCTATGCATAACGTTCCTTTAGTTAGACTGGTCCTTGAACGAATCGTGGTACCCTTTGATGTTTCGTCGCATGAGTCGTGATCTTGATCCAAGAAATTATTACTTGAACCTATAAGTTAATCTGATTTTCTAAGTGTTTGAATAGAATTGGATGTGAATTAAGGTTGTAAGAAAATTCTAACATGAAGACGAGTTAAAAACTTTCTCACTGATTGAATTTTCATTTAAGTTCTTTTAGGATCAACCTCAGACGATCATATCTCCTAATCTATGAGGAGGTAAACTTTAAATGATCATATACCTAATCTATGAAGATTTATATGACTAATAACCTATAAAAACAAATATCTATGAGTCTAGTTTCCAACACAATAAGCCACTTGTCAATTTGAGTCCAGAATAGAAAGTTATGGTCATTTTAGTGAAGCACTATCATGTAGTCAGTTTTGACTAATTGGTTGATGAAGCATCCACTGGGTTGACAGCTAATCAACCAATTCATAGAAATATTCTGTTCTAGCTTCAGTCCATTTTATTAGAAGTGTTTTTGACATTTCCCACTCTTAGAACCCAATTCTTAGTTGATTTTCCTTGGAGTGGTTATAGAAACATAAACGTTGTATTTTCTATTATATTATAATTAAACTAGAGCAAGTTTTTCCCTCAATTTTTCTCTCAATAAAAAGCATAGGGTTTCTCCCTTGTTCTTCCAACATCAAGATATATTACTCCCATGTATTCTTAGGTATTTACCATTATTAACTATAATTTTTAACAAGATTCCACCATACCATTCAAGAATTTTCAAAAAAATAGAACAAATCAAGATATTCAAGAACCCAAGTCTTGAATGTCAAGAACTTAAGGTTTCTATCCAATGTGAAGGGAACACCAACATCCCAATCTCATGCTTAGTAAAGGTTTCATTTAGGTTTTCGAGCTATGAACAAGGATCTCGTTTCATCTGTGTACCCAAAAACCCTTTTTCTTAAAGGTATTAATTTGTAAAAGCAAGTTTACGTTTTTTATTTTTATCTATATATTAAGATTCTCTAAATTAATAATTTCTTGATGATTTTGAATCATAATTATGAAGTTAATATGAACTTGATAGTTTTTTTATGTCTTCTTGAGTTAGCATGATTTTGAAGATTGTAGTAGAAGTTGATAAAAGTTTTAAAATATAAACGAAATGATGATTTCAAAGTTTATTACTAAAACTTGAGTTGATATTTTCGCTCCTTTGTATGATAGTTGATATTTATTACCTAAAATTGATGAAGTTACATGTCTTTTAAAGTGAACTCTCGAATGTATGCCCGGTTTTAATCGAATCTTTTTTATCACCTTCAAAAACAAAGCGAAATTCCGTCTTGACATGATAAATGAGTCATATTTATAAAAATTGAGATATATCATAAATCTTGACAAGTTTTACATTTATTGATATATCTTTGATATTAAAGTAGGTTCGTAGTAAGAATCACAAACTCATGATTTTATTTAATTTTATGAAGTCTCGATCTTGGAGTAGAGAACTGTGGTAAAATAATTTAGGGTTTTCTAAATTATTATTTGTTGATATTTTTTATAATGCATATTTATTTAAAGAAGTTGCATGGTATTTGATGAATCTGCATAGTCCTTTTGAGTTGTATGCATGATCATGAAAGTAGTAGGGGAGATTAAAGAAAGACTTAAAATATAAATTTATAAAGTTTTCAAGGTGTATTCTTAAAAGTTAAACTGAGAATTTTTGTCAAGTTCATGAGTTTCAAGTCCCTTATGTGGAGTCTATACGAATTTTTGTTCATGATTTTGGTAGGGTTAGAAGAATAGGTCATGTTCATGGTCAAATTTTTATGAATTATAAACTAAACAATTTTGGATTTTAAAGTGTAAGTCTTATTCATGAGTCAGTTTAGTTAAAATAAAGTTCAAATATAAGAAAGAGGCAGTAAATAAATGAGTTCATGGGACCTTATATGGTCAAGACAGACAGTATATGTCCATGTTTATTTCATGGTCATTTTTTAGAGTATTATTAGTATCGAGCAGATTTAGGCGATTTAGTACTTATCTCATACCCTGTGTCGTTAAATGAAGGTAAGGTCATGTCACAAAGTAGCATTTATAGTTCATTGCTTAGTGGATTCACTAGTTGATTACTTTGATAGGTTTGGGACCCCACCCAACATAGGGATATATGTTGTACCCCTAGTCTTGTGCTTGAGAAATGTTGGTTATAGAACCTCCTAGGTCAGTTATGCTTCAGAGTCAGTATGGTCAGAAATAGGTTAGAAAGAAGAGTTAAGTATGGAATACTTTTAATTAATTATTGTCTTATTGCATTTATTTGCTTACTTTGAATTGAGTCTTGAAATTTGAAGTCTTTTAAACTAATATTATAAAACTGCATATTATTTCCTTTTATGCTGAGAATCTGAGTTAAAACTTGATTTAAAGATGCTAAGTATGAAGTATCATAGTGATAGTAAGAAAATAGGACCAATCGGTTTAATTTGTCTCTATTCCTATGCCAAGTAATGTGTCTCGTCCTCCTCCAACTCTAGCAGTGGATTCTTTCCCAAGAACTGTATCTTCTCTGGAAGCAGAACTTAATGCCAATGTTATTTTGGCTCCAGTGACGAACGAACCAAGTTCCGTCATTAGCACTTCAGATTCTTTCCTATTTTTTTCAAAAAAACATGTCATCTACTGTAGACACAAAAGGTGTATCTCTCAGCAATCTGTCAAGACTATCCCTCTTGCACCACCAGAGTAAGGCTGGACACAGAACCGGGACCGTCTGCCTAATCTTTTCAATTTCGTTTCGGATTAATAGATATCAGGATGAAATGGGTTGTTATAGGGATGGGATTGAGATTTTGTGCTGATTATTTCAGTTCGGTTGTCCTAGTTTGGTGGTTGAATTTTTCTTTTAAAAAAAGTTCTTTTGCTTCCCACCCCCCTACCGGGTACAAAAAAATACTGCTTTTGTGAAGACGTTTGGTAAATTTTTTCCAATCTCTAATCTTATTATTTAACTTTCGCATTTATTATTTATCAATTTTGGTTGAATTCGTTAATTTAATTTTAATTTTATTATATTATGGATTTGATTAAAATAAGTTTCGAAAAAAAGAAAGTGCTTCAAAAAAATTAAAGACGGTGAAAAGTTTTAGTTATTCTTCACAAAAACCTCAAGTTCCTTTAATTAGAATCAATACTGATAATTTAATGCAAGTAGATGAAACTGATTGTACCTCTCCAAAATGTATTCATAGAAATTAATGCTTACACTCATAGTCCCTATGAAGCTTTTGAGAAAATGTTCCATAATTTTAAAAAGGATTTAGATAAAGAAGTTGACGTAGATGTAGACGTAGAATAATATTTAAATGACACATTGACTAGTCTTAATCCGGCTACCGAAGCGCTAACTCAGGTTCCGGATGAACTTGAGCCCAAGGTTGAAGCTAGTCCTTGCTCTGCTTTACAAAGAAAAAGAATGGGTAAAGTTCCTGTACCACATCCTAGAATAACACTTGTCTGACATTTTTATTTTTTGAATAAAGAAAAAACTATTTCTACTTGTCGTCTTTATATACAAATATGGATTTATAAATCTGGCAGTAGTGGAGGTTCAACAAGGGATGATTAGATGTTTGGAAGTTATGCATAAACAGGAGAGGCATACACATTTAGCTACTCTTGATCCTGCTATATCTGCTAGCGGTTCTCGACCGTTGTATAAAGGGTCAAATATGGTTCAAAGTGAACTAAACCATTCAAACCCCGTTGTTCCTCTTTCACAATGGTCCTATTGCAGGAATTGTAATCGTGAAAATTTTATTAAAATGATTGTTTGTTGTGGTTTGTTTTTTAATTTTGGAAAACATCCTACTTTTATTACATATATTCGGGATACATTTAATCCCAAATATGAAGGTTTTTCAAAAAGTATGGTATAAAGAGATATATTTAATTTCAATAAACAATAATTTCAAATGATTCATGAATATTTTGAGTTAGTGAATTGCAGAGTTTCTATTATCACTGATATGAATCATAGTCCGAATGGTTTTGATTTTTAAATTGTTACTGTACATTGGATTGATTATAATTGAATTTGCAAAAACGAATTATTAATTATAAAATTTGTGGACAGAAAAAAATGATGCTTATATTGCTAGTACTGATGCTGAGGTCTAAGATTTTTATTGTCTTTGTGATAAAGTATTTAGTATTACTTTAGATAATTCTTATACTAATTTAAATGTCATAAACATGTTAAAAGTTAGAGTTTTTTAATTTGTTCAGATGTTTTTCATGTTAGACGTGCTGAACATATCTTAAATTTAGTTGTGAATGATGGTGTGAAATTATTTAAAAATAGTTGTGAAAAAATTGATAATACTTGTTTTTGAATTTTTTTTATATGCATAAAAGTAATAGAATTAATCATTTTAAGAATCTTTATGAACTTGCAGATGTCCCTATAGAAAAATTTCAAAACATGTTAAAACAAGATGCAATTTTTTTATGAAATGCTTATGGTTGTTTATAAATATAAAAATTCTATTACTATGCATTTTAACAGACACACTTCTAATCCCGAATTTAAAATTACGGATAATAATTGGGATAATATAAATGAACTTGTAATATTTTTTAAATTATTTTATGAAGCCACAAACACTTTGTCTGGTTTGCATATCCTGCTATTATTGAAATTTTATTACATGCATTTAGTATTACAACTTGTTTTGCTGAATATAAAGATGAATCATTATTTGAAGAGGGTATTGAAGTTATGATTGAAAATTTTTAAAAATATTTTTTTCTTATTCCACAAATTTATTTAATTGTTATTCTTTTTAACCCGGAGATACTGGTGCAAAAGTATTAGTTAAATGCATTTATGAATATTTAGATATTCAATCATATGAAAAACCAAGTTTGAAAACTTGTCAAGATAGCATAAGATTACGTACTAAAAAAATGTATGATAAGTATTGCCCATTACAAAAAAATATTGACGCTCCAAAAAATAGTAGGCTTAAATAAGATTTCCATAGTAAGATGAAATCTCAGCTTGGTATAGATTCTTCTAATAAATGTGATTTGATAACTATCTAAATCAGGGATTCGATAATATTAGGGACAGTGAAGGCATATCATAGCTTTTGAATTGGTGAAAGGTTTGAGAGAAAATCAATTTCCAAGGCTTAGCAAGATGGTGAAGTACTTCCTAACTATTCAAGGGACATCGGTAGCTTCAGAGTCATTTTTCAGCACTGACAGATTTCAAATTGGAGAATACATATATTCACTAACAGAAGACACTAACAGAAGACAACTTGTAGATTTTGGTGTTATTCAGAGATTGGATCAACACCGACGCACGAAACAAAGGACTACCAAGGTTAACTTTACAATATGAAGAATTTGCAAATTCGATAATTGGTAACAACAGTGTAACATGAAGATTGTTTGCAAAATTTACCAAGGTCATCTGTTGAGATATTACATTCGAACCTTAGTTGAAACAAAACCCTTCCTAAAAAATGGCTGCGTAAATTAGATGCTACTAATAGTTGTGAAGTGTAACGCAATTTTAATATTTGAATAGAATTAAAATTATTATCATTTCTTTATTCTTTTAAGCTTTTTCAATACATTCTTAATTTTAAGTTATGAATTCAAATCTTATAAACTTTAAAAAAAATGTAAAGTTATACAAAAAACTTAGATAAAAAGTTAGAAAACTTTAAAAAATATAAAGTTAGAAAAATAAACTTATGAAGTTAGAAAAAAAAAATTTAAAAAGTCAAAAACTGTTAAAATATAATAATATAAAGTTAGAAAAAATAAACTTATAAAGTTAGAAAAAACATAAAAATATAAGTTGGAAAACTCAAAAAAAAATATAAAGTTATATTTAGTTAGAAAAAGAAAATTTACAAAGTTAGATAAAATAAACTTATAAAGTTAGAAAAAACTTAGAAAAAAAATCAAACAAAATTCATAACTTATATGGTATATAAATTTCAACTTTAAAAACTAAAAATTTTTAAAACTATTAATAGTACTTAAAACTTGTAATTTGTAAATTTTTAAATTTTAAATTTAAAAAAGTTAAAACTTAAAAAAATATTTTAATAAACTAAATTTACGAGTTACAAAATTGTTAATTGAAAAACTAAAAAAGAAACTTCATAAATTTATCTTACAAGAATTATAAAATTAATATATTTAATACAATTAAAATTAAAATTTTAAAAAAAATTATGTCCCGGCCCGTCCCCGTCCATCCCGATTCCGGCACGATACATAGTGGGATGGACGAGACCGAGGTTTAGTGCCGGTTATCCCGAACCGGTACATTCCTATACCGATAATAACTCGATTTGCACAATCCTGATCTGGTATCAATTCATCCAGACCTGGTTTCGGTAATCTCACCCTTACACCAGAGATACAGTCAGGAGTGAAGGATTCTTTATTATCTCAGTCAATGTGAACTCCAAACTTTGATGTACACACTGTTCAAGCATCAGTATCAGAACCTCTGCCAACAGGAAGTACTGAAGAAATTTTTCGAGTCATTACCAAAATCACCAACTAAAACAGTAGGAAAGCTCCCTCTCCCTTATTCTCACTTCCATTCTTTCTCTCCTATATTGTGATGTGTCCATTAAGGTAAACAACTGATATGTTAGCTTAGATATTATATTTGGGAACCTACTGCTGCTGTTTTTTTATGAATCTTTCCTTTTCTATTCTTGATGTTTGTGTGCGTTGTTACACTTCTTTTGTTGTTATTGAGTAGTAATCAAATTCTGTAGCCTGTACAGAAGTAACCAGCTTGGCATTGTTGCAGTAACTTTTAAACTGCATTAGAAAAAATAGAATAAAGAGACCCGTAACCACCAACATCCACCAACGTTCTAAGATTGATGTTAATCATATTCCTGTGAGGATGACTTTCACATTTACCAATTCAAAACACTTCTCCTGGAACCCTTTAAATAAATGCACATGGATAACATCGTAAGCCGACTTTATGTTCCATATTTACTAACTCAGTTCAATTTATGTAGTACTATTTTACTTGTCACGGTGTTCTAAGAAAGACTTAAAATTTGTGGCCTAGAACAAGCCTTGTACATTTGTGTGCCAATAAATTATTTTATTAAAGGTAAAATGAGACTCTTAAAACTAAACAACTTCTCTTAAGTACTTCTGGAGGACGAGTATTAGGGTTGGGGGTTAGTGGGTTGAAGTTAACTTTTGTTAGTAGGTGGATCTGCTTGTTTGCTTTTCGTGCTTAGGAGCCGTAGTAGGTAGTTTTGTTTCGCGTGGCTAGTGTGTATTATTATGTGGTAATAGTCATGCATCTATTATTATATGTTGTTTTTACATCCCATCGTTCCTTATCCAAGTATTTTTTTATTATATTGATTTGAGTCTAAAGTCTTTCAGAAAAAGCATCTCTACCTGATTCTTAAAACCCATTTTGTGGGAATATGTTGTTGTAAAGTGTTATGTGTAGATTATATTATTAAGTATAAAAGTTAAAGCAAATAACATAAAATCTTTAACACAAAAAGAGTACTTAAATAGGAACACGATGACCCACCATCACACTAATAATTAGGAGTAAAATTAAATGTAGTGAATGAAATTTTGCTATTGATATCAAAAGTCAAAATTATGTTGGTATTAATACTCGAGCATACTTTAAACATTTCGATACAGAAATAATGAATTACATTATATATGAGTGTAGTGATATAATATAACTACTTTTAACAAATTAACAATAGCATAAAGGATTATGGTAAATCAAAAAATGAAAATCTGAATTGCTAATGAAGAAATTTAAAATAATCTAACTAAGAGGGTAACAACACAATAGTTTATCACTAGTAATTTGTTTGACCAAATTCTAAAATTGAGTTATTTTCAAAAATGTTTTTTCAAGAAAGTATTTTTGGTGAAAAATTTTTTGTGCTTGTCCAACCAATTTTAAAAATAATTTTGAGAAATAATTAGTATTTGGTCAAATTCTTAAAACTGTGTCTAAATATATTTTTCTCAAAAAATGCTTCTTAAAAATATTTTTACGAAAACACTATTTTTAGCTTCTATTACACCCCAAAATTAGTCAAAAACTAATTGTCAATATTTAAAAATAATTATTTTTCTAATATTTAGAATTTTGATATGAAAAGTCACATTATTTAATTTTAATTAGTTTTAAGAGTAAGCTTTATTGAGTTTCAGTCTGACCAAAATAATAGGATAAGAAAACATTGTGAATAGAATAGTATTAGCTGAGTAAAATTAAATTTTTTTTTTTTATAGAATTATATTTTAAATCAATCTCTTATTCTTGAAACTAGAGTATTTCAAAACATAATTATTTGATACATTGTGTAAATACAATACCTTTTATGTTAATTAATATAGAACTTTATAATTAATTAATTACTTGAATTAGATATTTTTTATTATTTAAATTAGCTTTTTGAGATGTGTATTGTAGTGTATTTTGATTCATTTGGTATAACAAATTTGTATAACCATCTAAGATTACTAAATAATACATGTTTTCAAGTAACAAAAAATAAATTACAAATTTCGATAAAAAGATGAATATGATTTTTAGTTGAGTACCGATTTAGACTGATTTAAAATAGCCGATAAACATTAAGTACTGATAATATTTAATTTTATATATTTAACTTTATAATTTTTGCAATACATATATAAGTTAAAATTTTAGTTAAAATTTTACTCTAT
>JBDJHY010400175.1:345-18146 GCA_039654485.1 Withania somnifera | reverse complement strand
GTCTATGTGACACTTGTTTCGTACTTGAGTTGCTAGTTTCCTGTATTGTACTATTTGCTTCTGTGACCCTTCTTCTTGTACTCTATTATTTACTGCTTTTATTATTATTATGTGCTCAGTAGGCCCTCGAAGCCTACTGGATATGGGTTGCTTCAGTGACTTGTACTCCATACTACACTTGCACATATGTAGATCCGAGTACAGGTTCCTGTTCATGATATATAGATAGCTGTTTATTCGGATTTTATTCACATCAGAGATTCAGGGTGAGCTTGGCATCCAGCTTGTTCCTACTTCTCTTTGGACTTATGTTTTGTTGATCTCCATTGTATTTCAGAGATATTTTTATACTACATTTACTTCAGTTTTTTCATTCTGCACTTAGTGGTTATTTGGCACTGATACCATATTTTGGGTGGTTATCTCTTTCTTTAATACTTCCGCAAATTTATTACCTTTGTCTTTAATTTTGATATACTTTCGTACTTAATGAAGTAGTCCTCCGCTTTGGCTTTGGACTATGGGTTTTAGTTCTCCTATAGGTGGTATAGTAGGTTCCATCATGATCCGCAAAATCTAGTCGTAACAAGATGATATGTAGAGTTACCTATTAGGGTTTTGAATGCATTCTAATATGCCCATGGAGCATCATCCAACTTCCTTGACCAATCAGTTTGACTTGTGTTCACATTCTTAGATAAGATGGTCTTGATCTCTTCGTTACTTAAACTTTCCCACTTGTCTAAGGATAGAAAGGCATTTCCACCTTATTCTTTACACTATATTTAGCTAGCAGAGCACTAACAACAGATTGAAAAAATTTCAAGCCACCAGTACTTATGATCTCCCTTGGGTACCAAAATGGGAAACATGTTCTTCGTTCGAATATGTGACACTCTTTCCTTCATTTCTTGGAAGAGCGGTTGCCTCTACCCAATTTAACATATAGTGCACAGCCACCAAAATATAGTTAATCCCATAAGAACTCACAAATGTCCCTATGAAATCAATACCCCACACATCAAATAGTTCTACCTCAAGGATGGGATTCAGAGGCAATTCTTGTTTCTTACATATGGCACTAAATCTTTAGCATCTATCACAAGACCTTGCGAACTCGTGTGCATATTGGTGAACGGTTGGATAATAGAACTTATACTTTAAAATATTCTACGGAATATGCATACCACCATGATGTCCCCCCATAAGGGATAAATGACAAGCCTCGAGTATGCTCATCATCTCGACTTTTGTAATACACCTTTGAATCATATTATTGGCACATATATGAAATAGGTATGGCTCATCCCAATAGTATGTCCTCACATCATGTAAGAATTTTCTTCTGTGATGGTAACTCAAATCAATGGGAATCACATCACTTGCCAAAAACTTAGAAAAATTAGAAAACCATGATATAAGATCATGTGAAGTTACTACCAACTGCTTATCTAGGAATATACCATCATCGTAAATCTCCTTAACTAACTTTCCTTACACCTTAAATCTAGAACATTGATCTGCTACCTGATTGTTAGTTCCCTTATGGTTTATCACTTTAAAATCAAACTCATACAATAGAAAAATCAATTTGATCAACTAGAGTTTTGCCTCCTTATCCAACATAAGTTACCTCAGGGCAGAGTGGTTTGTCTGGACTATGACCTTGGTACTCAACAAGTATGACCTGAACTTTTCAAATACAAACACACTGTAATGGTGTAACTTTTCTATTCTGAATTAAGTGCCATGCTAGCATAGTAGATAGGATGGAAATATTTTTGCACCGGTGGCCTAGTGCTTCTCCTAGTGCCAACCACTAGCATCACACATAACCTAAAATGGATGATTCTAATTCAGAGCAACAATGATAGGTGTTGAAACTAGTTTCTCTTTCAGACACTCAAAGGCTTTGAGACATGTCTCGTCAAAAACAAAATTCACTTCTTTCTCAAGTAGTTTGTACAGAGGTTGTGCAATTTTAGAAAAATTCTTGATAAATCTTCTATAAAACCCTGTATGGCCCAAAAAACTTTAAACGCCTTTCGAAAAATCAAAGGGGAAACTTTGCTATAACCTCTATCTTTACTCAATCAACCTCAATACCGTTAGCTGAAATTTTATGACCAAGGAAACTGCCTTCCTTCACCATAAAGTGACACTTCTCCCAATTAAGCACAAAGTTTGTCTCCTCACATCACTATAAAACTTGAGCAAGACATTCCAAACATGAATCTAATGAGTCCCCCACCATAGAGAAATCATCCATAAAGACCTTAATAGTCTCCTTGACCATGTTGCTAAATATAGACATCATATACCTATGGAATATGGATGGAACAATGCACAACTCGAATGGCATGCGTCGAAAAGAAAAAGTACCATAAAGACACGTGAAATTTGTCTTCTCTTAGTCGTATGGGGAAATATAGATCTGATTATACCTTAAGTAACCATAAGGAAAACAATACCACCTTCTTATTACTAGTCTACCCATATCAAGCCAATTTATGATCTCTTTCTTTACCACCTCTTGAGATAAGTGTATTTAGTCTGAGCTAGTGCTCAATACTAGAAATACAATCCATCTTCAATTTCTTATGTGTGAAAATTCTTAGAGGATTCCCAATAATAATAATAGTCCATCCAATTTCCAGCTTGAATCTGTTCCAAATAGCTATTAGAGCATCAAATTATGATTCTGATAGGTTGAAAGTAGTAATGACTAGAAATGTATTTTCAGCTCCTAGAAAGGCATGTCTCAAGTGTGAAGGGAGATCTTTCATCTCTAAAACTGGTGGCTCCTTAAATAGGTGGTTTGTAAGAGGGAGTTTCTATATTTTTAGATCAATATCTAACTTCTTTGAAAGGTAAGAGCAACTTCCCATAGTGCCTGCTCGACCTCCTTAAATTTCATGGTCCCATCATAATCAAAACCCATGATCACTGAAGCTATAGTGTCTATAGCATAAGTCTTCTTAGAAGGTATCTCATCATCAACAAAGGAGGTGTCAATGATAGATATCGAACTCATGTCTTTCGGTTGCTTCATTGATTTTCATACGCTGAAAATCACTTCATTTTTATTCATCTTGAATTTCAATTCCCCTCTATCTATGTCAACTAATGCTCTCCCAATGGATAAAAATGGTAACCCCAGAATGATGGGAACCTCAAAGTAAACTTTTTAATCCAAGATCACGAAATTAATCAAAAATATGAAGATATCCGCATTGACCAACACATCATACAAAATACCAATAGGTTTCTTAACCGTACGACCTGCCATCAAAGGTCATATATTATGGGTCTAGGGGCTCCAAAACCCAAATGTTTGAAAATAGCTAGAGGGATCAGATTTATGCTAGCTCCAAGATCGCACAATGATTTAGAATTATTGAACAATCCGATGGTGTAAGGAATGGTGAATGCTCGAAGGTCTTACTTTTTCTACATTAGAGAACTCAAAGAAATTGCACTACAATGGTGCACATTATCAAGAGGCTCAAAAATGATAATCCTATTCTTAGTCACCAAATTCTTCATCTTTTCATAGCCTGGCATCTTCTCTAAGGCTTCCACCAATGGAGTATATACGGATAATTCTTTTAGCATACTCATGAATTTGAAAAATTTATCATCTCCTTCTTTCTTTTTTAAGCATTATGGAAAGGGTGGAGGAGGCCTCATAATCAATGTCACAGGATTCAAGATCCCCTTTTCCTTCCTCTTGTTTGCATTATTCTCAACAACCTCAATCTGAGAATTTGATCCATACTCTGTTTCTCTTTAGCTTCAACTGGTGCATCAATCAGATCACTCTCCTTGGCAGGATCAAATTTAACATCAACATCCCTTAGAGTATCATCAACTATAATCGGTGGATCATTCAAGGCTTACCCGCTCTAAATAGTAATGGCTAGATAAATGATTATCATTTCTAGTATTAAGAACTATATCACTAGGTAAAGAACCCCTCTGCCTTGAATTAAAGCTCTAGAAAAATGTCCCATATACTGCTCCAATTGCTTTATGGAAGTTGTAAGAGAGTCTACTAAATGCATCACAACCAATATATCATTCCACATCTGTTTTATCCCTTAGTTTGAAGACTCTACCTTTTTCATCACTTTCTTAAGAATTTCCCCCATTCCAGTGGATTCTCAGGCAACATGATCTTGTCCCTTTGGAGCACATATAAACCTCTTCCTTGCAGTAGTATTCTCTCCTATAATCATCCATGGGGTAGTATTCCTTTCTGTAGTCATCCCTCTCTATATAATAGTTCTGACCTTGGTTACCTTTGTTTTAGTAACCCCCAACTGGTTCACCAACTTACCATCCTTATCCAAATTAGAATAACATTTATCATACCTAGGATCTCTATCTCGCTCAACCATAACATTAACATTTGAACCCCTTTTGTATAAAGAGGCATAAGAAGCTTCATTATCAATTCCATATGAGTTTTCAAGTGAGTCATATCTTGATCATGCTAATTTTCTCTGCGATGGTGCTCAGCAGTCATCTCTTTATAATAGTGGCTAGGTTCCACCTCAGTATGTATAGTATGACATACCCTATAGGGCTTGGTCATTATTAAGTAACTTCTTGCTATAACATAAGTAAAGCCCATTAGTGAGTCTCAAGCAAGATTATAGAAACAGTCTTGTTCATGGGATTTATGGACCGGTAGAAACTCTCCTTCAATATAACCTTAGTCATCCCGTGATTTTGGCATTGTTCAATTTTTTCTAAACCTCAACAAGCCTCATACAAATCCAAAGATGCAATTTATTTGAAATTGATGATATCATCTGTCTTTTGCAGCATCTTAGATGATGGAACTAACCTTGAAACAAAGGCTTTAACTAGCTAGTCGCAAGTATGAATAGAGGCCTCTGGCAGTTCATTCAACTGCGTGGTATCCTACCATATTAGAGAAAAGGGAAACAACCTAAGTCTGGTAGATTCCTGAGTTACTCCTAGCAGTGTGAACGAGAACAAATTTCGATGAAGTTCAGCAAATGCTGATTTGGATCCTTACTCGATATATGGTTGAATAACCCTCTGGCATTCAGTAGTTGTATCATCGTGTTAGTGACATTGAACTTTCCATTACCCATTAGAGGGGGTACTATTATGGCTCTAGTAATATGACCATATAAATTTAATGCTCTCTGTCTGCAACATCTTCTCTATAAAGAACCATGGAAGGATGCGTTGGAACCTGAATGCGAGGCAATATTGGAGTTGCATCAGCGGTAGATTTCAAAGTTTACTTAGCTTTAGCTTCAGCTCTAGCATGATCTATAGCTAGAACTTCTGTTTTATCCTAAGCTTAAGCTTCAACTTAAGCAGCTAATGCTTGCTGAGAAGTAGTCATATCAATGAGTTAATGTTGGTCATTAGGACCACGTGGGATGGTTGATTGACTGTTGGGTGGATCGACATTATCCATTGTGCCTGAAACAAAAAAAATTAAAAAAACAAAAGTAAAATTAGGAAACAACAACAAAAACTTGAAATAAGTCTAATAAACCTTTTCTAAGCCATATTTCGTAGCAACAACACCAAAATTTGATGCTCCTAAACTTACACCTCAATTAAGAAGTATAAAGCGGTGGTTGACAAATATAGAACCTAACAAAAGTTGGGTTCGATCCCATATGGAATATGGCAGTGAATATATCTATTAAAAGTTAAATGAATTTAATTGTAGCTACTTCCAGGGGAAGAATTAAAGGTGTATATAAAGCAATGTTTCCAAGTTTCTATTGTTACATGATGTATTATCAGTGATTTTAGAACACTAGGGTTCCAATCAACATGATTTCATTTACTTAAATGCCCTTTGTCCCTATTAGATAATTATCACTCATCACCTTTCGATCTTAGAGTTTTTATCATACTAACCCTTTCCTAATGATTTCATATAGACTATTTTTTTTACATCTTAAGTCATTAGATAAAGTTTTGTGGCTTCAAATCTCTGTTGCTTGTTTACTTTTCATGTTTCCTTCCACTCTTTCGAGCAAGTAAATCTTAAGGCGAGTTCTAACCTAAAAAGATATTTTAACAAAGAAAATAACAATACATGCATGCATACCAGTTTAGAATTATGAAATACTTTAACCTAGGTTGTTAATTCATCATGGTAACCACAACCCCAATTGTGGTGGTTTTATCCACTCATGATCATTGTAATAACATTAAAAATCTACATAGAATTCAAAACAATAAAAATTACAATAATAAAGTGGTAAATGCGAAAAATGGTGGAGATGGAATAAATTACTCAAATATAATCAAGAATATAAATCAAGAACAATGTCAAAGTAGTCTTCACAAGCTATCAAAATACTAAAAAATATAAAAAATGTGTCAAACTTTTTACCCAAATCCTAAGTAGTGTATTTACAGAAACATTATAACCTATCCTATATGAATTACAAAAATAATGTCAGCATCCCGTCCATGAGTCGTCGAATAGTTAACCAAGGCCATTGGTCTGAGGATTAAGGACTTGTACAATCAACAATCATCTCAGAAACCTATGAGTCATTCAATGACTCATGGTTTTCATCATCACGACTCGCAATCTTCATTCATGGTATGGGACTCAATACACTAAACATCCATAAGCTTTCCATGATTTGTACAACACAAATACATACACTGGAACCTCACGAGTCTTAGGAGGTCTTGCAGTTACTATCTAGAATTTCATATCTTATGCCTTCATATCACAATCATATATCATAACTCGTATCTCTCCATTCCATGAGTCTTAGTGCTCACGTGTGGTTCTAGGGCTCAATATCCAATTTTCTTCCTCAACAATTGATTAGCTTTGTGAGTCATGGTAACCCTGTGGCTCGTAACAAAGCTCGTGCATCCAAACTTGTACAATTTTCTACCAGTTTTCACTTTTGTTCATGCTTTGCCTCTGTATACTATTTTCTAAAAAATCACATATAAAACACATCATATCAATATACACACTCTCAAGAACATATAAAAATCCTCGTTTAAGCATCAAAAGTGTCATAAACTCATGAAAATCAGGGAACTAAGCCTATTTCTATTCCCCCTTACTATATGGCTCCTGCTGAGTTGAAGGATTTAATGTATCAGTTGCAGTACTTTCTTAGAAAAGTTTTCATACATCCTAGTATGTCACCTCGACGTGCACCAATCTTGTTTGTGTAGAAAAGTATAATTTCATATATATGTGAATTGATTACAGGCAGTTGAACAAAGTGATCGTCAAGAACAAGATGTGACACCATATTTTCTAAGATTAACTTGAGGTTTTGGTACCATAAATTCAATGACAAGGAATGGGTTAGACCGATCAATAACAACAATAATATAAAGATAAAAAATAGTATGATACACACACATACATACACATACACTCACACACACATACACACACACACATATATATATATACAATTACGTTGAGACCAGGTATCAAAGCTGCAAAATCATTTGACAGTATAGAGAATCAAATACATACAACCCAAGGAAAAAAATAACTAAATATAAGGTTATCATAAGGATAAATTGAGACAACACAATAGCAAGTGGAGAAGAGATCAACCAAAATATCGATTGCTCACTCTAATCTCAGTAAAAGCTCCAGGTCTAACTCACACGATCACAACCTCTTAGATGACGTGTATTATAGTATGAATTACCAAAAAAAATGCAGAAGTGCAGTATGATTACCAAATAATAATTTGTTTGACCAGCTACAAGGTGCCATGGTGTTTTCTAAGATTAATTTGAGATTTGATTATCATAGGTTGAGGGATCGGGATGAGGACATCCAGAAGAAATATTTCTAAACTAGATATGGAACTTATAAGTTTTTGTTTATCTTTTGGGTTGACTAATGCCACAACATCTTTTATGGACTTGATGACTCGAGTATTTGGACCCTATTTTCCTCCTTCATGATTATTTTTATTAATGATATATTGGTGTATTTGTGGATCCGGGAGGCGCATGAGGATAAGCTAAGGATAGTTCTTCAAACTTTGAGGACTGGGTGACTTTATGCAAAGCTCTTAAAGTGTGAGTTTTGGTTAAAGTCTGTAGTGTTTCTGGGTCATGTGGTGTCTGGTGCAAGTATTAGTGTTAATCCATCTAAGGTAATTGTAGTTCGTGATTGGTCTCAACATACCACTTATATAGAGATTTGCAGTTTTCTTGGTTTTACTATCTCCAGTTTTTCAGAGTTTCTCATCCATTGCAAACCCTTTTATTAGATCGACACGGAAGAATGTTCCTTTTGGTCAACAAAGTGAGTCTAACTTTTTGTGTCTTAAGGAGTTATTTACTGCCTCCTCAATACTTGTCTTTCTAGTTGAGGTCAGTATTCTACGATTTATAGTGATGTTTATGGTATTGTCTTAGGTTGTGTTCTTTTGGAACAGGGTCATGTGGTTGCTTATGCATTGAGGCAATTGAAGGATCACAAGACCAACTACCTTACCTATGACTTGGAGCTTGTAGTGGTGTTTTTCGCTCTTAATATCTAGAGACACTACTTATATGGCATCAATTATAAGATTTATATTGACCATATAGTTTGCAGTACATCTTGATTCATAAGAAACTCAACTTGAGGCAACAAAGATGGGTTGAGCTCCTAAAGGACTATGATTTGAGTATATTATATCATCCGGGCAAGCCTAACGTGGTTGCAGATTCCTTGATCCAAAAGGCGATGAGTATGATTAGTTTGTCTTTTATATCAATTTCTAAGAGACAGTTGATTAGGACATCCTGTACTTGGCAAACAGGATGGTCAAATATTTCTTCTCCCGATTGGGTTGTTGCATATGTCGAGGCTAAGTCTGTATTAATTGAATAGATTCAGTAGTGCTAGAATGAGGATACCCTTTTAATTCAGGTTTAATGGTGGGCCCTGAAGGGTAATTTCAATTAGGCTATAGACTTTAAAGGTGTATTAAGGGTCCATGTTCATCTTAGTGTTCCTCAGGTTCGTGGTTTGATTCAGACTCTGTTATGTGAGGCTTATATCTCTAGATGTTCTATTAATACAGGCATAGTAAAAATGTATTTTTACTTGCGATAGCATTATTGGTGGTAGGGAATGAGGATAGATATTGCAGATTTTATGTCTGAATGCTTGAACTATCAGAAGGTCAAGTTCGAGCACCAAAGACCTAGTGGTAAGTTGCAAAAGCTGGCTATTCCTGAGGAGAAATGGGAGTAGATTTCTATAGATTTTGTTTTAGTCCTTCACTTCACTTCTAGAGGTTGTGATTGTATTTGGGTCATCATGGATTGATTGAACAAGTCAGCCTATTTTCTACCGACAAACTCACCTTAGGGTGCGAAGAGATTAGATGAGTTATATGTTCATGACATGGTTAGGCTTCATGGTCTACTAATTTCCATTATATCTAATAAATGCACTCACTTTACATCTTGGTTTTTAGAGGACAATATAGAGGGAGATTGATACAAAGGTTTTTTTAAGTACCGCATTCCATCCTCAGACCGACAGGTAGTACACGTGCACTATTGAAGTGCTCTAGGACATGTTACAAGCTTGCTCTTTTGAACTTGGTGGTAGTTGGGACCAAACATGGCCTTGGTAGAATTATTGTACAATAACAGTTACCACTTAAGAATTTAAATGGCACCGTTTGAGGCCTTGTATGGCGGGCTTTGTAGATTGCTTATTGCTTTATCTTTGTGATACAATATATAGGTTCAAAGCCATCTAGGATAGTCTTCAAAAACCTAGAGTAAGAAGAAGTCCTATGTAGGTCGTGGGCTTTGAGCCTTGGAGTTCAGTGTTAGAGTTATCATCTTTTTCCATGTGTTGCTTATGTAGGGATTTATGAGATTTAGTAGGCGGAATAAGCTTAACCCCATGTTCATTGGGCCTTATAAGATCACATAGAGAGTTGGAGTTGTTGATTATAGACTTTTCTTGCCTCTAGAGTTAGCCTTCATGCATCCCATGTTTCATATGTCTATGCTTCCCCAGTATGTGCAAGAGCCATCTCATGTACTTCATCAAGAGTCTGTTCAACTATATGACCGTCTGACTTATGTGAAAGATCCTGAGGCTATTGTTGATAAAGATTTGTTGCAACTCAAATACAGGGGATTTCATTAGTGAAGGTATGTTGGGCTCATGACCTATCAAAGAGGATACATGGGAGACAGAGCATGACATATGAGCCCAGTATCCCCATAAGTTAGAGTCGTCACGTAGTACTCTTGACTTCTAAGGATAAAAGTAGTTTTAGTGGTGGACGCAATAATGACCCACATGGTCATTTTCTTTATTTTCTGATTTTCTGTGTTGAGAGACTTCTGTTAGCTTTCCTAATTCATTTGTGACTTTCTAGGAATGGTAGCTTAATTCCCTAGCAGTTCTGTTGCATATTATATCAGTTTCCCTATTTTAAAGGCGTAACCTTAAAATAGTGAAACTTGAGAGCAGATCCCTAGTAAACAATCTTAGAGTCAAATTCTGATAGTTTCATTAGATACGATGTCGACTTTGGTATAGTTGTACTATTAGTTCAAGTCCCGAGGTTTTGTATTTAGTTTTGATCTATTTTGAGGAAATTCAGTTTGGTAGGAGTTTAGTTTTGAGCTTGGGGTGTCTTTTGGTGATCAGAGTATCAAATAGGAATTTTGATGCTTCCATCAGCTTTGAAATGTCAAATTGGGGAAACTAGGGTTATTGGTATGCTTCCAAATATGCCCGAACTTATTTTGGAGGCTTATGTGAAAAGTTGAATGTTGCTAGTTTTGGTTTAGTTTGGTATCGAGGCTTTTTTTCTCAAACGACCTTGTATGGGCATTTTTTTGATTTTGTTGATTTCGAAATATCATTTACATGAAGTTCCATATATATTTTGTGTCAAAATTTGTATCCTATTCTATTCTGAGCCGTCGTTTGAAGTTTTTAAAAGTTGTTGGAAATAACATTTATGTTGTCGAACTGTGTAGGCATAGTTTCCCTCCGCGTTAGCAAGCCTTGACTGTGTTCGTGATGATCTGGGTTCCCTGTGCTTGTAGGATCCTCACCGCATTTGCAGAGTTCTAGTCGGCTCAAAGAGCCACATTTTTTGTCTTTCGCCACATTTGCGAGGCCTTGCAACAAGCCCGATAAATATTTCCTTTCCTTTTTTAAATTCATTCATTTCACCTCGGTTTTATTTTCCAAAAAAATATTTCTTGATTAATTAGTGAGTGATTTCAAGGTGAATTACTTGGGAATATTTGGATGAGCTTTGGGGATCGTGTTTCATCACTCTCTAGGTGTGTTTTATGCATAATTCTGTATTATTAAGTCATAAATGTTTCTTTTTTTTTTACATAACATTTCATGGAAATTTGGAGATCCATTTGGAGTCCATTTTAGCTCAAATTTAAAGCAAGTGTTCCCAGATATGAGGTCTACTTCCCAGTATTTTTAGTTTTATTTTTTGGGATACGAGGCCTATGGGATTATTTTAAGGCTCAGTTTCGACTTGAGTTGCGCTTGACAATATGAGTCTCATTATTCACATATTGACTTGTAGAATATATTTTTGATAGTTTTGAGGTGTTTCAAGCTTTGTGTTGTGGTTTAGGATGTCTCCACACATTATGATTTTTATTAACGTCCCGGCTGGCTAAGTTTACCTTTCTTCTAAAATGGGTTTTGTACTGTGTTGACTAGTTGTTTGGGATGGCATAGTAGGTTAGATGACCTTTCTATTATTATTATGCATACTTTTCCTAGTTTGGTGTCCCATATAGGGACAAAGGCTGGTCTAGGACTATGGGTTGTGGTATTGGACTTGCTAAGATCAGTCTTGAGACCTTAGAGGTATAGATGGGCTATTTTCTTGACTTGAAGTGCTTAGCTAGTGGCCTTAGGATGATCGTAGACTATACCAGAGTTTTTTATACTTGTTGTACTATTTTGTGTGCATATATTGGCGTCATGGTGTTGGGTAGTTATTTTTGAGTGGGACTCAACATTGGTTTTGTGTACTATTGTAATCTAATGATATTGAAAATGAGTTTTTCTAACTGAACATAATCAAAAAAGAGTTTTCTATAACTAAACTTCCATGATCGTGATGCAGTACAGAGCTATTTTTTCTAAGTATGACCAGACTTTGGTTTTTCTCTATCTATATGCATCACTATGGTTATTTGGAGGTGAGACTTCCTTTATTGGGTTGTGACTAGGAGTTAGGACCTCCCTTATTAAACTGAACTTGGAGGTGGAACCTCCCTAATTGAGCTAAGAGCTTTGATTGGGGATGGGACCTCCTGAGATAAGTTGAGAGTTGTGATGTGGAGGTGGGACCTCCCGTGGTATACTGAGATTTTGGGTGGGACTTCCTTAATTATGATGAGAACCCCAAATGCACTTCTTTATATTTACCCCCATGCATTCATTCTTAAATATTTTTTATACCCTTCGGGCTTGGGGGGTAGTCATGTTGGGTCCTTAGATGCTCTATTAGTACCTATTAGCGGGATGGGGCATTACACAGGTTATGTATATTTTCTTTTCTGCTTGTATCCAATGGTCTTATGGGGGACTTTTGTGTTATACGTCCTCTCTACTTGTGTTTATGCTTTCATAGTCCCTTCTTCATCCCTCATTGCTTTGGTTACTGCTTATATTAAGATGGAGTTCAGGTACTTTTTAAGACTCAGGTTCTATGTGTTATGTGTCAAATGGATTTACTGCAAGGTAGAAGTACATAGACTTACTAGCTCAAAATTTGTATCATTTCGATATTGTACCTAGTTAGATGTTATTTCCTATTATTAGCTCTAGTTGTGCAATTAGTTTTTATTGTTACTTACTTACCCTTATTGATTTGTTTTATTTTCCTTTATTTTCCTCACCTTTACCTTACGCGTACTTTATTTTAGTCCAGTCAGCCTATGATGCTTATTGGGTACCTATGTTTGTGGTACTCTAATTAAACTTCTGCACTGTTTTCATGGTGCATATATCAATACAGGTCATCGGAGACGGCACAATTGTGTTTATTATATTTGCTAATACTCGGAGATAGTGATGAGCTTCTGGCATATAGGTTGATCGTGTCTTCCTCTTACTGCAGTCTGCTCTATTTTGTCCTTAGTAGGCCATGTCCTTGTTATACTTTTGTAGAAGCTTGTATATGATGTATATATTCTTTTTGATACTCTAATATTGTAGCTCCATATTTCATTGACACTAGGTTTTAAGTTGGGCTTATGCTAGATATATGATGTTGCTACCTTTTTTGTGTTCTTGCTTATTGTTTGTGGTTGAGATTAGTTATGGCCCATTGATTGTTGCTCCGAGATGTAAGGTTAAGCTTTCCTACAAGTGGGTTGTAGGCTTCATCATGACCCAATATTTTGTCGTGATAATCCCCTACTAAGGGACTCACCAATGATAATCCCCTACTAAGGGACTCACCCAGGGGAGTAGACATACGAAGAGGTATAGTCGAAACACCAGATAGCATATAAACCCGCAACAAAGTCTGAGGACACAAAAGAATGAGTAGATCCTGGATCAAATAATACAAATGTTGGTCTATGGAAAATCAGGACGATACCTATGATTACTGCACTTGAATACTCAGCCTCGGGTCTCCCTGGAAAGGCATAACACTATGAGAGCGCACCATTGGGATGAACGTGAGTCTGACCCAAACCTCTCCCTACCTGTTGCGCAACCCTAACTATCCACTTTCTTTACCCCTAACTAGATTTAATGACCCTCATGTTCATTTATGATAAATATGTGACGTTTTGCATTCTAGAGCATTTCGGTAGTTGCAGCAAGTCATTTATGAATTGCTGGGATCGACAATTCGGATCCCTAGTGACTCAGTCGAGAAATATCTCAAATTCTCTATTTTAGAGCCTTAAACTAAGTACTCATTGACTAAAGTCAACTTTCCTTCAAGACAAGCTCGTAATGTGATTTTGACAGTTCCATTAGCTCCAAAATACCAAACAAAGTCAAGATTGACCTTAAGTTTGTGGTTTGGAGGTTTCGTTTGCAAGTTATGCGAAATTGTTAAATTTGTTTGAGTTTTAGCCTAATAGAGGAGCTTGAGTGGTAATTTTATGTTTGGAGTGTCGGATTGGAATTCTGACACTTCCAACAGCTCCAAAATGATGAATTTAGGCTAGGTGAGGTGTTGGCATAATTTTCGGACTTGTCGTTGCACTTTCGAGGCGTTTTGTAGAAAGTTGGAAATTTTTTAGCCTTGGTAGGGGGTGTATTTCACTTAAACAACCTCATATGTCATTTTCGTCGATTTCATTGAGTCCGAAATATGTTTTCCACTCAAAAAACATATAAGGTTTGTCAAATTTGGACCCCGTTTCAATTCTGAGACCCCATTTAATGTTTCTGGTTTTGGATACATGTTGATACCTATTTGTTGATGATTATGATCAGATATGATGATATATTGGCTTTTAGCCTTACTTTTCGAGTTGGGCTTGATAGTACGATTGATATTGGACACGATATGCTAGACTATTGAGACCCTTGGGGCTTTGTGATTTGGGATTGAGGATATGATGATGTTAGATTTATACGTGGTGATGCACCCTCATAGACCTGCCTCTAGGCTTCCACGTAATACGGAGGAGGAGGTATGTGGAGTATAGGAGGTAACATACGTCGGGAACTTTAGGATAGCCTTCCATGGGTTCTGCCTGCTGGGCCTACGGATACCGAAGGAGATGCATAAACAGGATGGTTACTTCATGTATTGTGTTACTTTCTGCACTTGTCTTTCTTTAGTATACCCTGACTGAGATGTAAGCCCTACCGTGAGCATGATTCTTATGGTGTATGTTGCATTTTTTTCTGGGGGACTTGTCAACGTTTTAATTTTGTATCTTATATTAGTATTACTGTTTAGTTATCCTGGTTTATTGCTTATTGTTCATATTATGTGGGATTTGTTGCTTAACTCTCATTCGTCTGTTTATCCTTTCACTTGAGGTTACCGGTATACAGACCGTGCTCTATTTCTTATCTTCCTTGATTCCCATTATTTTTATTAAGTTATGTTTCATATATATTGTTGCAAGGATGCGGGGTACGTTCTTTTCCATTACCTGTTATCCTATTATGTGATTAGCTAGCACTATTTGTCTATGTAACATTTGTTAATACTTGAGTTGCTAGTTTCCTGATTGTCCTATTTGTTTCTGTGAGCTTTATCTTTGTATTTTGTTAGCTACATCATTTATTACTATTATACGCTCAGTGGTCCCTCGAAGCCTACTGTGTACGGGTTGCTTCAGCGACTTGAACTCCTACTATACTTGTACTTGCGCAGATCTGAGTACAGTTTTCGTTCGTGATACAGATAGTTGTTTGTTCAGACTCTTTCCAGATCAGAGATTCAGGGTGAGCTTGGAGTCCAGCTCGATCTTGCTTCTCTTCAGATGTATATTTTATTTGTTTATCTCCATTATATTTTGGAGACTTTTGGATACTGTATTCGTTCAGTCTTGATTTTATATTTAGTGGTTTGTTTGACACTGATACTGAGTTTTGGATAGTTATTCTTTATTGTCTAATTCCGCAACTTTATTAGTCCTTATATCTTGATATTCTTCCTCATTAAATGTTGTAGTCCTCCGCTTCACCTACAGACTACGGGGGTTGGTTCTCCTATTGGTGGTATAGTAGGTGCCATCATGATCTACGAAATCTGGTCGTGATAATTTTGTATCAGATCTCTAGGTTATCAGTGTCAGTGTACAGAACTAATATCTGGTAGAGTCTTGCAGATCGGCGTGGAGACGTCCGTGGCTTATCTTTGGGAGGCTATAGTGAAATTTAGAAAAAACTCATTCCTTTCTTTGAATCTTGTATTGTGCGTATATCCTTGGAAGTTTCTTGAATTTTTCATTTCTGATTCTCATTCTTCCGCAGATGGTGTGTTTGAACTCTTCTATTGACCGGAGCAACTATTCCATACTAGTTGTAAGGACTCCTGTGAGGGGTAGAGGCTGGGAGCAAGATAACATTAGGGGACGTGCTAGAATTATTGAGTCAGCTAGAGGGCCGGTTACGAGTAGAGGGCTAGTCCCAGCCACAGACAACAACCTTCAGATGTTCCGTTACAGTAGGCAGTTGACTTGACATTAGTTCCAACATCGATTGGGTTTTCGACAACGTCGGTTTTGTAGATTTATTGCGTGAGATTTTGGGTGTAGTCGGGGAAGGAGCACTAGCGATAATACCTCCTGTCAAGGTTGAGGATTCGCCGATACTAAGAGAGTTTAGGCATTTACACCAGGGTTAGATGTCCGTTACTAAATATGAGGCTCGTTTATATGAGATAGTTGGCCTTACTTCCATAGTTTTTCCTACAGATCGGGATAGAGCACAGAGATTTATAGATGGGTTGATTTTGCCTCTTCAGTTAGCGGTGGATCCCTTGATAATGGTAGGACATTCTTTTGCTCAGGTGTTGGATCGTGCAAAGTTTATGGAAGGATTGTGCAGGGAGTCCTATGGAGTGTGAGGCTACGGTGTTGGATCCTTCAGCAATAGTGGCCAGTCAAGCATTGGTCGTAAATCTCATAAGAATAAGCTAGTGGGGCCGTGTTTTAAGTGTGGCATAGAGGGGCATATTGCCAAATTTTTCCCTTTTCTGGTTGTAATTCAGCCTTTGTCGCATCGTGTTCAAAGAGGTAGTGATAGAGATGTCTGGTCAAAGGATTCAGGTAGGCCAGTGTTATTTGTGCCTCAGACCTTAACACCAACAATTCAGGTGGCATTACTAGAAATTCAGATTTCACCACAGATTTCAGTTGGGGTTCAGCCAGAGGATGGTGTTCAGAGTTTTGAGCAGACTGCAAATGGTATAGGCTAGGACGGGGTGGTCTGAATTTTATGGCAAAAGATTTTTGGCGGCGTAGGAAATTAGGATTATGCTTGGAGTGTCATAACTCTAGTCATATTGCTATGGTTTGGCCCCAAGGTCCAGTGTGTTATGATTCTAGAGTAATAGGTCATCGTGGTAAGATTGCCCCCAGCGTGGGGTGGTTTAGACTTCATTTAGGGGTGCACATGAGTCAGTGTTTTCCCTAGTGGCAGATGTTCATCATGGAGGGGTGAGTTCCTTAGGTACTGCTCAGCATGGTGAGGTAGGTGGTCTGGGTTGGTATTCGGTTAATCGTCGATAGGCTATGCCTGTTGTTACCTTGGCTTCAGTAGAGACAGTTGCGAGAATCTCAGGTTTGATTTCTAGATTGCTATGATTCAGCCTGACTTTTATTTGACTTATTTTTGGTAATTTATTGTGCTTAGTAACTTTGGTTTACCTTGGAAATTTTGATACCTATCTGATTATCTCATTTTCTCTGTGTTATAGTTGGATGATAGCCCATAGGTTTATAGCTATTGCTTATTGCTTTATAATTGAATTCTTTTAGCAGTGGATTCATATGCTAGACCCGATTGAGTAGCTGAATGAGCGGCCTGAGTTTTGTTATAGCATGTTGATGTTAGGCCTGGTTTTATTTCGTTGATGAGATTTATTGGTAGCTATATTATATCATGGTTAGGAGTATAGTATCTCCTGACAAGGGTAGGTTACCCTTGTTCTCCACTTATTTCTCGGCACTCGCACCAAGATTATGGTCTTGGCCCTACCTGGTAGATTTTGGGCTGCACGATTATATGTTAGTTAGCCCTCGAGAGTTGTATTTCAGTATTCCCAGTGACATTACACTTTATGTGTATTCATTCG
>JBDJHY010400068.1:5157-18146 GCA_039654485.1 Withania somnifera | reverse complement strand
TGTAAGAGTTCTCACTGAACTAGAAAGTGAATTGTGTTAGTAAAAAAGCCTAAGTTGGTGAACTTAGGTAGTGGAGGTAGGCAAGGACGAACCACTATAAATCATTGTGTTCAATTATTTACAGCTTTCTTCTTAGCTCCACAAATTCTGCAAAAAAATTTGAAATTTTAACACACTATTCAACCCCCCTTCTAGTGTGTTGCGCACTCGTAAAATATTCTAATATTTTGAACACTGATCAGAGGGCTGACTCTCACTTGGCCTCGATCAGGCACCTGAAGTTTCATATGGGGAAGCTATCTGAATCGCTAAACCAGTAGAGGGTTGGAACGTTGCCAAGTGATACTGTGCATATTTCCAGCAAAGATAACGTCTAAGGAGTTTGAGATAATCATTGTGCCTCGACGTTAAATCAAGAGCTATTGGGAGGCAACCCAAATTTCTATCCCTCATTATTTTCTATTTTTTTGTTTTTTAGTTAATCATTGGTTATTTATTTATTGTTTTAGGGTTAGTTTCTATGAGTGTAAATGCCAAGTGCTTAGTGCATAGGGAGACGGGTTAATGGAGGAATACACCAGCCAGACGAAATACTCATCTTGTACTAGACGATTCACCTAGTCCAACCGCTTAGCTGGAAACCCAATGGATAAGGGTGGCCTCAGACATAATGAACAAGTAGACCGTCTGTCATAAGACGATTTGCCCAAAAAATCGCCTAAGGTATTTTTAAAGGAATCTGGGTTGGACCTTTTAATCTACGGATCCGACCCATCCCACTTGATCAAAAAGGGGATTAAATCCCTGACCGATCAAGCTCCCTTCAGTTTCAAACTGAAATTATTCCCAAAAAAATGTTTCCCTCCTCCACAAACACACTTTCAATTTTCATCTTCGAATCTCTACTTCTCCACTTTGGCACCTTTTTTTCTACTTTGCCAAGAACCCAATTACTTGAAACCTAAGGCTACTTTTCAATTTCTTTGTCAAGAGTTACACTGGTAAGAGTTTTGTTGCAATAGTTATTACTATATAGTTTTTAATTGTGTATTCATGATCATGGGCCGACGGGTGAATTCTAAATAACCCACTGCTTTTTAGTGGTAGTATCTTGCACTAATGATTCTTGTTTCACTTACTGTGTGGGGATGGAGTTGGGTTTTACACATTGTAAATTTGAAGTGCAGACTTGCCTAGACGTGATGCTCGAACAAGTTTGGTTTAATATTATTGGTGGAATTTAACTCCGTATAGTTGGTTTATGACTAGGCAGAGAAGTAGTTAAACCGCCTCCTTAGAGACGAAACGCCTACTGCTATCGCCCGTCCAATAGCACAAAGTTTACATTGTTCACCTTTAAGAGATACCAGAAGAAAAACCAGACGATTTATCTACTCTCAGACATCTCGTCAGTTTCTCCGTCTAATAATAGACGGTTGGCCCATTGAATCTCCTAGTACAAGACAAAACGACTAGCTCTTCCATCTGCTCCTGTTTATATTACATCTATCTTATTTCACCGATGTGTTACTAATGTTTGAATCTCATCCAGGTACATTTTTCACCCAAACTACCATAACGAATAGGCTGAGGCCAATGCAGTTGCGTTACCTGGGGGCTAAGGGATGAAGATTCTAGCCCTGAACAAAGGGTGACCCATCAACAGACTTGCCAGACCCACACACATTCCATACCTACCCCTGTTTTGACGTTCTCTTTGATGAAGAGTTAATAGATGAGTCTCAGAGTTCATCCGAGGCTGGAAGCAGTAGTAGTAAGGAGAGCTATATCAAGTAATAAAAAGTAAAAATTTAGAATTTTGAGATGATTCTCGATGGGTTTTTCCTAGTGTGAATAAGATATTTGTTGAGAGGTTGATCACAAATTCTAAAGGCCAATACTAGAGGAGCATTACACAAGAAGGCCGCATAGTCATAGACCACTTGCCCAACTATCCGAAATTTGAGAGAGTATTCAAGGCCTACCAACTCGAGTGGATGAAAAAACCACTAGGCTAATACTATCCAACATTAGTTTGCTAGTTTTATGCGAACTATAAGGCCAAACTACAACGGGTAACTCCAAAGGGATAGAAGATATCATAATTAGGGGTCTTGGACAGTATTATGGTTTGATGAGTGCACGTGACATATCTGAGCAAATAATAAACCGATTCTTATTTGGTCTTAATTATGTGGCTCCAACTGAACATCCAGACTATGTCTATCGCTACACCAACTGAAAGACCCAACGGGACTGGTTTTCCCAGTTACTGACTAATGTAGAGCCAGCGTGGTTGCACAACCCATGCCTGCTGATCCAGACTGCGTCGCTAAGTTTCATTGCTAAGATCTGGTAGGCAATGGCTCGGATGAGGATTAAACCAACACGGTCTGAAAAATTAACCGATTAGGATGCAGTGTTGGTAGCCTACCTAGTCTCAGAATATAAATTAAACTTTGGCCATCTGATCACGAAAGAACTACGGATGCACGCTACGTGCGAAGGTACGGCCTATTCTACCCTTGTCTAATTACTGAGCTTTATAAGTAGGCCAAGGTACCAATCCTACTAGGCATTGATATGGGCATTGATTCCCTCAAGACATATGATATAAAGAGGTCAAAAGATCTTTCTAAGATGGAGATCAAAAAGCAAAAGGATATGGTCGCATCCACTGCCAGAACCAGGGTCCGACAATCAAATAGGCATCAGCTTGACAGATACAGCTTTCTTCCCAGCCATGCAAAGGGATTCAGTGCCTCGGGACCACAGGGCCTAACCCTTAATCATTCCGCATATCGTTCACCATCGTCTGCATTTGATTTTACCCCAAAAAACTTTGCAAGACTTGTTAAAAGGGTAAAAAGAAATGAGACTCAGTTGGAGGTATTGTCGGTAGAGGTTGAGCTGCTAATGGATCATAAAATCAAGGTAGATTTGGAGTTGTATGACATGATGCAAGCTAGGATCAACAACATAGAGGAGAGCATAAATGAGCGCCTCCGTCTTATGAGCCCATCTAAATGGGCCAGATTTCAGGTCGAGCTGGAAAAGTTGCACATCAATGTTACAGTATTGCAGCAGGGTCACCAATCCACTGTTCCCAACACCAGCAATTCCCATCGAGTCTGACGATGAGAAACGGATATTAATACTGGTAGAAATATAGTCAAAAGGCAAGGCCGTGATGGAAGTTGGTGAGGAATAAGAAGAATAGAAAGAAGAGAAAGCAAAGCAGCCGCAATGAGGACAAGGATTTGGAAAAGGCATTATAGGAATCTAAGGAAAGTTTTATGATCGATGAGGATAGAAGACGAGCATGAGTGGTAGGTGCATCTGCCAACATAACATCGACAGAGTCCGAGCACATCAGTAGGGCACCTAATACTACTGAGGAGCTGATGGGAGCATTGAGCACAATTCTCGTACCACCATCTGGGTTGTTCCTGAGGCAGAGGATGCGGTATAGGCCATTATGGTACACTTTCTCTTTCCGTTTTACTGAACTTTATATTTCGTGCATTGGGGACAATGTACTATTTCTGTGTGGGAGGGAATGTACCTTGTATTTTGTTTGTTTTATTGCATCTGAGGGTTTTGTTTGCCAGAATCTTTTCCCTCAGGCATGTTATCTAGGAGAACTGGCATGTTAGGTTTATTTTGATGTATTTTTGTTTATTTATTTAGATGTATTTTTTTTAATTATTTTGATGTATTTTTATTTATTTATTTGATGTATTCCATTAGACATTGATACCCCTATATATAAGCAAATTTTAGCATTAAGATATTTTATTGGCTTCTATCGAGTGTTGATTATATCTTATTCTAAATAATGTACAGTCAGGGTGTTATTGATTGTGTTTGTATTTCCCTAAAACATTTTCTTAACAATTTTGAATTGAAATAAGTATATACTTCCAAGCGTGTGAGACTGCTATCGTATAATCTTTTTAATTTATATAATATCTAGAACTTGACTGGTTCAAATCGCAACTAAGTAGAAAGTAGGCTGATATGAAAATGATCCTAGGCCTTTTTTTTTAAGTCACTAAAGCCTTAAAAGACTCACCAAACAAGTGTTGCGTTTCCAAGTTGAACCCTTTTAATATCTTACTGGAACCAACTATTGAATTATCCCCAAAAAGTAGAGAATGAAAATAAGAGGTTGTTGTTGTGGCCCTAATTCCCTATTTGATATTGTGAACCTAGATTTAGGCATTTTAACCTAAGTCTAGGGTGGCTGGGTAGAAAACACTACAAAGTAATACGTGGTAATCAGTCTGTCTTGGCTCTGGTACGGTAGTGAGTAATGTGTTTTCAACCTATGTTTAAATTTAGGTTGAGGGTGGCTACCATGAAGCTGTCTCACACAAAAGAAAAGCAATGAAAAGAAAAGAAAAATATAGAAAAGGGGGAGGAGTTCAAGTTGTACAATAAAAGGACTCGAGGCCTAGTGTTAAGGAAAAGAAGATTATAAAAGAAAAATAACGGGAGAGAAAAAGGAGGGTAATGAAACAAATGAGTCAGTCACTAGGTTCCCAAATCATGTCCTACCAGCACTGAAATCGACATTATAAGCCAAACAAAGTCCTGATGTGATTTAGGTCATCTTACTGAACACTAAGTTGTAATTGATAAGGGCAAGCCTATGGCTATTGTGTATACAATTATTTCTTTCTAAGTGTGAGATGATACTTTCCTAGTCCTAATGTAAATAAATCCATTCTGTGTGAGACTTCTTTATTATGAGAGCAAGTTGTTACTTTGATCAGTTGTGAATAAGTTAATGTTGTAGTCTAGGGAATACAAGCCTTGTGAAAGTTATTTCAATATTTCACTCGAAAAAATTACATTGTATGAATAGATGTAGTTAGCCGATATGACATGATGCCCAATGAGTGATTATGCTAAGATGAGGTATGTATTAGGGGTTTTTTAAGTGTTTGATGTGTACGGGTTATATTGTTGCTCGAGGACAAGCAATGTCTTAGGTTGAGGGTGTTGATGTGACGGTATTTCACGTCACATATTACACTTAAAACTCGAGAAATAGTGCATGTTCTTGAGTAACAATAATGTGTTTTAATGTATTTACTGAGTATCTGCAGGGTTAGGTCGATTATGAGGAAGTTTGGAGCAATTATACAGAAAAAGGGTATGTTTTGCAAGATTAGGAGACGTTTAGCCTGTCACCAGAAGGCTTTTCTAAACCAACCATCCAACTGGAATGACACTGGTTAAAAGTACCTAAACAGACGATGGACTAAGCGAACTGTCTGGAAACAAAAATTCGCCTAATCCCTTCATTCAATGGAGTTTCACTGGATGAATACCAACACCCAGGTATCTCAAATAGACGTTGGTTCGCCTAAAGCCTTAGCCTCTTGTTAAGTCCTCTATATAAGGGAGGTGTCAGACGAAAGACCAGACGTTCCATTTTTCACATGGCAATTCGTCTGAGGTTTTTCCCAAGCTGAACGGAGGCCCAGTCCAAGTTTTTGATATTTCACTTACACCCACACTCTATAAATAGCAGAATTAATGTAGTTTTAAGGAGACTTTTACAAAAGGATTTTTGATAGACTTTATAAGAGAGACTTAAGACTTGTGAATTTAGGGTTTTGATACCAATATTCTTTTAAGAACACAAGTATATGGAATTCCTTTATCATCATTCTACAGTTAATTGGAAGCTTAACTCTATGGTATGTTATTTACTGATTTACAGTTTCATTATTGTGTGATAATATCGATGAAGGGCTAAACCCTAACCCTAGGGTTGTGGGAACCATGGGTTAAACTGCATTAGGATTATGATTTAAATATGGTTGTTGTATCTATTCCAACGTATGAACATAATCTCTATGTAATAAACGATATTTAGTGGTTGCAAATGCTAGAACACACCTAGGTTTAACTAGCACTAACCTTGTGGCTAAAACTGGCAGTAGAGGTTATGCCTAGAGATTTGGGGTGTTAACCCTCATCTAATGGTTGCTACTGTAGCAAGAGTAATCATCTTGAGTTTCCACGATATGTACAACACACTCCTTCAAATCCCTAACCCAGTGTCAAAGAGAATTATCTAGGATTAAAGGTAAAGAAACACTTTGATAAATAGCATTGTCCTTATACGTAACTCTACATTAAGGAAAGATTACACAACCGTATAAGCTTACAATCAAAAGGTTTGTTGAACCCTGGTGAACATGAACCTAGATTAATAACACATTTGAATTATTCTATAATCACAAGCAATAATAATGAATACTTCTGTACATATAAACACTTTTATCACTAGAAAGAGACACTAACTATTAGCTATTGCTATTGGGCGTACATCTGATACCATATTCCCTATGGGATGGACCCTAACCTAGTTTGGTTCTATATTTGAACAAAAATCTCTTACGCTTCAGTGGAAAGTGTAATTTTCAAGGAATAAGTTTATTGGTGACGTCTAAGTATAGTGACTGTTACTTACATTTATTTCTAGTTTTCATGTTTTTGTATTGTTTTTGTCTGCTACAGAGAGAAGGTAGTACATGCCAAGTACTCAGAGTCTAGGAGTAGCTCTATTTCCTTTCGATCCTGAAAATTCAAGAACTTTTGTAAGAATGAATAGGCCAAAGAACGCAGCTCTACCTGGCCCTGAACAGCACCCTACAAATGCAAAATGAGAAAGTCATCCAAATACACCCCATAGACCTCAACCTGTGAGGCATCATGAGGTGTATGTGGATGAAGATAAGACAGACCTTGAAGTGGTTGGTTCTACTGGGGAAATCATTTACATCACCAGCATAATAATTCAACAGTTGACCATGAAAGGTCTGTTAGAAGAGTTGTTGGTGAGGACCCAAACTTACACCTGAAGAACTTCACAACCATCTGAAAGTCTTACAACTTTCCTAGAGTGAACCAAAACACTATCAGGTTGAGGCTTTTCCCTTATCACTGACTTGAGAAGCTACAATATGGCTCGATGATCTACCACCCGACTTCATAGCAAACTGGGGGGAGCTGTCAGAGGCTTTCCTAGAAAGGTTCTTTCCCCCCTTCTAAAATATTGGTACTAAGGGATTAGATAACAAACTTCAGGTAGAATCCTGATGAAGCAGTTTAAGTGTGGCTATATTTTAATAATAAGATCAAGAAATGTCCCTTACATGGGTTGGGGGATAACTACTTGAAGGAGATATTTTATTGTGTGTTGGATGCTACTTCAAAATTGGATGTGTATGGAATTAACGATGGATCCTAAATGTCATGCACTTATGCTCAGTGTCCCAAGAGTTGGAAACAGTAACAAAAAATATGAGAGAATGGCACAATAGAAAGTCTAAAATATCTGGTAGGTCTAAGAATGATAATATGTTGGCGGAGTGACGCCGGAGAGAGAAAGAGTGAGACCAGGATATGGCTCATCTTAAGACATAAATTGATTTGATGCTTACAATTTCTCAGGAATGGTTATGGTTGAGTCAAAGTTGTCACATCCTATGAAAAGGGACCATGCCTCAAAAATGATTCTTACTCATATGAGGATGCCAAGTACCTCTAGAACCAGGGGAGGTTTAAACAAGGAACCCAAGGTATGAGTTACAACCGTGACTATTTCAACAACAAAAGATACTATAGGGATAAAGATTTGAGTAGTTGTAAAAATAGGGAGGTGTTTAACAAGAATCAGAGCGGAGTGTATATGCCTCTGGGCAGCGAGAGAGGGAGGGGAACACCTCCAAAATAGAAGATATGTTGCAGAAGTTGCTGACCAAAGTAGATTCGTATGCAAGAGCCTGCGATCGATCAATACTAAGGTTTCAAACATTGATCAAATGGTTGACTCTCAATTGTCCTCGATCAGGTGCCTGGAGTTTCAGATAGGGAAGCTATCCACATTATTAAACCAGCGGAAGGTGGTAAAGCTACTGAGTGATACTGTGCATAATCCCAACAAGGATGAAGTCTAAGGAGTTGGAGATAAATGTCATGCAGCGATGTTAAATCAAGAGCTATTGGGAGACAACCCAAATTTCTATCCCTTATTATTTTTTGTTCTTTTTTCTTTTAGTTAATCATTAGTTATTTATTTATTGTTTCAGGATTAGTTCTATAAGCTAAAATGCCAAGTGTGTTAGTGCATAGGAGATAGAGTTAACGAAGAAATAATCCAACCAAACGAAACACTAGGTGAGTCATCTTAAACTAGACAAACTGCCTAGTCCAACCGTCTGGATGGAGTCCACTAGATAAAGAGGGCCTCAGATGGAATGACCAGGAGAATCATTGTTCCTTAGAAGGTTCATCCAAACAATCGTCTGAGGCATTTTTAAAAGCAATTGGGTCAGGTTTTTTAATGCCAGGATCCAACCCGTCCCACCCGACCAAATAGGGTATTAAATCCATGTCTGATCAAATACCCTATTCTGTTTCAAACATAAATTTCTCCCTTAAAAGTACGTTCCCCTCCATACTATCAACCTTCATATTTCAATCACAAGTACTCCACTATGAAACCTTGATTTGGCACCTTGTTCTTCCACCTTGTTAAGAATCCATTACCTAAAACCTGAGGCTATTTTTTGAATTGCTTATCAAGAGTTGCACTGGTAAGACTTTATTTGTGATTGCTATTCCTTGAAGGGTTTGCATTTTTTATTCATGAGCTTGAGATAGTGGGTGAATGTTGAGTAACCCACAGTTCGTATTTTAGTAGTAGTAGCTTTAACTAGGGATTCTTGTTTCAATTACTATGTGGGGATGGAGTTGGGGTTTACAAGTTGTAAATTTAAACTTTAAACTTGCCTAGAAATGATTCTTGGACTGGTTTGGATTAATATTTATTGGTGGAATTTGACTCCATACAGATGGGTCAAGAATAGGCGGAGAATCAGGCGATTTGTCTCCTTTGGAACGAAACACCTAGTCCTCTCCCCCTTTCAATTTAAAACTATTTCAGTTGTTTATATATTGGGGATACCATACGAAACTCTAGACAAGTATTCTACTCTGAGACTTCTCTTTTGTAGCTCCATCTAAAAACAAACGGCAAATAGGGTGAACCATCTAGTATAAGAAGGAATGTCTAGTCCCCCTGTATGAACCTTTTCTTAGTTGCCTTTGTGATATGTCACTGAAATTTTTACTTATGTTTGATATTAATCCAGGTACACATCGTACCCAAAATACCACAATATAGAGGCATAGGCCAACGTAGTGGCGTCACTCGAGGGCTACAGGTTGAAGATTCTAACCCTGAACATAAGGTGACCTACCTAAGACTTTCCAGGCCCACACACCTTCCAGGCTTGCCCCGGTTTTGACATCCTTTTCAAATAAGGAGTCTATAGATGAGTCTCAGAGTTCCTTTGAGTTCAGACATAGTAGAGTAGCAGCAGTGCAAAAAGTGCTAACCCCACACCATCTAAAGCTCCCGATGCTCACTTACAAGGAGAGATATTTCACTTCATAATAAGTAAAATCTAGAATTTCGAGAACTGAGGGGTTGATCACTAATTCAAAAGGCCAATACCGAAGGATCATTATAGAAGAAGTCTAGATAGTCACAGACCACTTGCCCAACTACCCACAAATCAAGAGAGTACTCAATACCTACGAGCTCGAGTGGATGAACAAACCACCATGCTAATATTATCCGACAGTAGTTCACAAGTTCTATGCAAACTACAAGGCCAAACTACAGGGGGTGATTCCTAAGGGCCAAAACATATCAAAGTTAGGGGTCATGGACAGCGTTATGGTTTGACCAGTGCGCCTCGACATATAAGATCAAACAATAAATAGATTCTTGTTTAGACCTTATTATGTGGCTCTACCGGAACATCGAGATTATGTCTACTACTATGCCAATTGAAAGACCCAATGGAAATAGTTTACCCGATTACTGACTGATGTAGAGCCGGTATAGGTAAGCAACCCACACCTTCTGATCAAGTCTGCATCTCTAAGTTTCATTGATAAATTCTGGTGGGCAATAGATGAGGATTAAACTAGCACGAGCTGACAAATTAAGTAATGAGAATGCAGTGTTGTGACCTGCCTAGTCTCAGAATACAAATTAAACTAACATGCTTTGCACGAAGGTATGACTTATTCATACCCTTGTCTAATCACTGATCTTTGTTAGAAGGCCAAGATACCAATCCTACTAGGCATTGATGTGGGCATTGACTTCTCATACAACTCAGATAGGCACTGACTCAACAAATGCAGCTTTCATCCCTACCATAAAATGGATTCTAGTACCTTGGGACCATAGTGCCTACCCCCAGTCACTCTGCAGATAATCCACCATCATCTATATTCGATTTTACCCCTGCAAACTTTGTATGACTTGTCAAAAGGGTAAGATAAAATGAGATTCACCTAGAGGTATTATCGGTAGAGGTTGAGCTTCTAATGGACTCATAAAATCAAGGCCTCTTTGGATCCATACGACATGATGTAGGCTAGGATGAATAACATGGAGGAGTGCATGAATGAGCGCCTCCGACTTATGAGCCCATCAGAAGTAGGCCAGCTTTAGGTCGAGCTGGAGCAACTATACAATTATGTTACAGCATTGCAGCAGGGCCACCATCCAATGGCCCCAACACAGTGGTTCCTATTGAGTCTGACAATGAGGATCGTATATTGAGTCTTGCATAGATATAGTCAAAAGGAAAGGTTTTGATGACCGGTGGTGAGGAACCAGAAGAATCTGAAAAGAAAAAGAGGAAAAATAACACTGGATAAAACCATCCAACCCAGAAGCTGAATGGGAATAACACTGGATAAAATAACTCAAACAGGCAATAAAATAAATTAACCATCTGAAGACAGACTACTTGCCAGACAATATATTTTATCTGATGCTTTACTGGTTAGTGAACAAAATCCAAGCAGTCCCAACAGACAATCCGTCTATTGGGAACGGCTTCCCCAAAGGGTACCATCTGGGGCAAACCTTACTGGATATAGGAGGTGCTAGATGGAAGACTAGATGGTCCATCTGTCACCAAGAGACTCGTCTGATATTTTTCCCAAACTGAATGAAGGCCCAGCCTAAGTTTCTATTATTTCCCTTACACCCATACTCTATAAAAGGAAAAGTTAGCACGATTTTTAAACATAACTACTTACATATATTATTAGAGAGAGAAATATTAAGAGGAACTTGTGATCGTAGGGTTTTATACCCATACTCTATCAAGAACACAAGTGTTGGTTTCTTTGATAATTATTCTACAATCAATTGGATGTTTGATTATGCAGTATGTTATTCATTTCTTTGCGGTTTTATTATTGTAGGGTGATATCAATGGTGGGATAAACCCCAACCCTTGGTTTATGGGAACTATAGGTTAAACTGTATTAGGATAGTAATCTACATAGGTTGCTGCATCTATTCCAATGTATGAACATAATCTTTACGTAGTAAATGCCTTTTAGTAGTTGCAAACACTAGAACATACCTAAGTTTAACTAGAACTAACCATGTTGTTGAAAGTAGGAGTTGAGATTATGCTAAGATATTCATGACGTTAACCCTCATCTAATTGTTGCTAATGTAGCAAGAGTAATCGTCTTGAGTTACCACAAAAAATACAACACACTCACGCACAGCCCTAACCCTATGTAAAAGAGATTTGCTTAGGATTAAAGGTTGAGAAACTCTTAACTAAATAACATTGTGTTTGTACGTAACTATACATTTAGGAAAAATTATGAAACTGTATAAAGATTACAATCCAAAGGTTAGTTGAGCCTTAGTGAACATGAACCTAGGCAACAATATACTTGAGTCAATTGATAATCAATAACGGTAACAACGAATATTGCAATACAATAAATCCCCCTTTTTAATTTATGTTTGTCTATAGAAACAAGCACTAACTATTAGCTACTATTTTTGGGTGTATACCCGATACCCTATTCCCTATGAGATTGACCCCAACCTAGTTGGATTCTATATTTTGACAACGATCTCATATACTTTAGAAGGAAGTGTAATTTGGGTGTTATCAAATTTTGGCGTTGTTTCTGGGGAATAAGGCTCTCAGTGAAGTCTAAGTATAGTACTGTTAGTAGGTTTATTTTTAGTTTTCATATTTGTGTTTTTTTTATCTACTGCAGGAAACAGGTAGTGCATGCCAAACACTCGGAGTATAGACACACCTCTATTTCTATTCGATCTTAAGATATCACGAACCTTTTGTGAGAATGAATAGACCTAATAATGTTGCTCTACCTGATCTTGAACAATGCCCTGCAAATGCACAACATACAAACTATCCAGATGAACCCTGCAGACCTCAACTTGTGAGACATCATGAGGTGTATATGGATGATGAGGATACGGACCTTGATAGGGTTGGGGCAATCATTCTACCCCTACTAGCCCCGGGCAGCAAATTCAACATCACCAACATAATGATTTAGTTGTTGACTAAGAAATGTCTATTCCAAGAAGTTCATGGTGTGGACCCAAACTTGCACCTGAAGAATTTCACAACTATTTTCAAGTCTTACAACTTGTATGGAGTAAGCTAGAACACTATCAGGCTGGGGATTTTCCTACTATTACTGAGTAGAGATACTACTATGTGGCTCAACGATCTACCTCCCGACTTTATTGCAAATTGGGTGGAACTAAAAGAGGTTTTCCTAGAGAGGTTCTTTCCCACATCCAAAAATGCTGGTATTAAGAGATGAAATAACAAACTTCATTCAAAAGCCTGATGAAACTGTTTATGAAGTGTGGCTATGCTTTAACAAGCAGACCAAAAAATGCCCAACACATGGTTAGGAGATAAACCTGAAGGAGACATTTTATTGTGCGTTGAATGCTCCTTCGAAATTGGTTGTAGATGGAATCAATGGATGGTCCTATATGTTGCGTACTTATACACAGGTGTCCCAAGAGTTAGACACGGTAACAAAGAACACAAGAGGCTGGCATACCTGAAAGTCTGAAATAT
>JBDJHY010399961.1:2875-18146 GCA_039654485.1 Withania somnifera | reverse complement strand
AAGGTGTAGAATGAGTACAAGTTGTCAAAGCAACAAGTACCCAGTAGGCTTCAAGGCCCAACTAAGCACATAACAAATATAACAGTAGTAAATAACAGGAATAGAAAGAAAATAAGTCACCAAAACAAATAAAAAAAGGAGATACTGTAGAAATACAGTTAGCTAAACTCACGTAGAACAATCATAGGTAAGAAGAGAAGGACGTATCCGGAAGCCTGACAACAACACAGAATAATCAATAAAAGGATAGGATAAGACATATAGCAAAGGACAATAAGAGGAATCGGGCGGTGTACCTGTAACCTTAAGATATGAAAGAAAAAGACATAACCAAGTGATAAGACGCACAAATAACCTAGAGTGATAGAATGACCCATAAATAAAGCCTACACCAAAACTAACAATATATCTAAGCAGTAAAAACAAGTAAAACCTTGCCAAACCCCCATAAGAATGACACAGTACATAAAAGTCACGCTCACCCATCAACATCCACATACTACCTGGGGTACATTAGAGAAAACAAGTGCGGTAAATTAACACGAATAAAATGATGCAACCGTTCTTGTGTACGCTTCTCCTCCGATATTCGTAGGCCCAACAGACAGGAACAATGAAAGGGCTTAACCTGGTATATCCCTACTCCGATCTATACCCCTCCTCTAGTCGCACTTAGTCCAGAAGCAGGGTCCATAGAGATATGCCAACTTCGTACAAATCTCTGACGTCACAGTAACCTCGCATCCCAATGTCACGAAGTCTCACAAACTGACATCAGTACCTCAGTATAATGGTATCACTGTGTCATAATCTCGGCAACTTAGAGCACCCAGTGCCTTAATATAATAGTTTCACCAAGGTCCCAAATAAACAAATGTGATAAGTGTAAAAAGGTTGTACTCACTGCCGAACGAAGTTGGACTCAAGTGCCAACATAAGTAGTCAATGGTAGTACTCGGTGCCAGGGTATGAAACCTGATAAAAAAAACAAGGAGAAAAGATAGTTTTGGGTGCTTGATATGCAGTCGAGTCTTAAACAAATAGAAAAGCCAATTATTCTATTATTATTATTATAAAGTCCTATTTTATTTTAATTTTTAGCCATTTTATACATTATCACATAAAAGTAAAAACCTACACGACCCAATAGTGTAAGAAAAAGCTAATATGGTCCCCGGGCCTCCAAATGCACTCTCAAGCTGAGCCTCACAACTCTCCCGTTGAATGAATACAACAACACATGTAATATCTATAGCTAGCCTATGCCCTTTACAGGATCAATTAAGCTACAACTAGCAGCACAAGAAAACAACCTAAACCCGAGGCCAAAACTCGAAATTCAACCTACGCAACAATGTTCTACTATTTCCTGAGTCATCCTACGGCCATCACAAGGTTGGTGCTAAGTCACGAGCGTTGTATTACACCGAGCGTCGATAAAAGAAAAAGATAGGGAAGAATTGAAGCGGTCAAAGTAAACGGTACCAACCTAAAATTCTCAACCCATATATGTTATTCAGTCCAATTACATAAGCTAAATGTAAGCCCCTCGGAGCCCACCTATCGTCTAGTAAAAACAGAGCTGCAGCACAGGAATCAGTTCATCTAATGCAGAACGTCTCTGGATGGCTTCGAAATTGATAAAATAAGAATCTACTAGTCAAGACAAAGTTAACAGTATAATTTATATCGAATTCAAAACTAGGCTGAAAATCGAGTTTAAATTGAGTCCGCGAGACCCGATAACTAGATCTGGAAATAAAATTACCACGAAATTCCCAACAAACACCAAAAATTCGTGCCTAAAAAATGGGCACAATTCGTATATGAATTGGGCTCAAAACTGCCCCGAAAAAAAAATTTAAAATACAAAACTTAACAATATTAAAAAAAGATAAAAATTACATACCAAATTAAATATTATTTTTTTTACAGAATTCCTGAATTTAAATAACTTGATATAAATAACTAATTTCTTCTCGGTAATTAATCATAGCAACTAAAAGTTTAATTGTTTTCTTGTTTGCTGAAACGCACGACATAAAGGAATTTCCATCTCTTTAAGGGATAGGCATATATATCTATATATAATTATAATACTTGGCCTGCAATTGTGAATTAACCTATGCATGCAATTCATCATAGGCGGTGAGAAGCTTCTGGGAAAAGTTAATATATTATATTATACTTATCTCATTTTATAATTATTTGAATATTGTGTAAGTTCAAAATAAAATAAATATAAATTTTAAAATATATTTTAATTAATAAACATTATTTTTAATAACTTTATCTTGTAAAATATTAATTTTTTATTATAATTATATCTACTATTTTATTAAGGTATTAATGAAACATAAAGTTTTTAATAAAATAACATAGATAATATTTTGTAGTTTAAAAATTATTCAAAATATTTTAGAAAAGATAATAAAAATATTTACATATTTTATAAAAATTAATTGTAAACTAAAACTCTCAAGTTTCTTGAGATTTTGCAATAAAGCTGACAACTCGAGTTTTGAATTAGACACAATAGCGAGTTTAAACGTACAGCTCGAGGGACCGAAGTAAAGGCCCACCTAGCCTAAATACGGTATTCCGGAGTTGATGAAATCGTCATATTTTGAATTCGAGGCTCTGGTCATCGAAATTTGTCCGAAATTAAATTTTAAACTTCAACACGTTATTATTTCTTCAAACTCGATATAATTGCACAGAAAACTCCTATACCCAAACCTAAGATCCATCCAGATCAAAATTCATGTTTCAAAAGCTAATGGAACTGTCAGAATTTGATCTGTAGCTCGTCTCGAAAAAAATATTAACTAAAGTCAACGATTATCTTACCTAAATTTAGGCTTTAAAATAGAGGGAAAATGAGATAACTCTCAACCGTGTCATTGTGGAGCCGAACTACGATCCCAATAAATCATAAATAACTTAATCAGCTATCAAAAAGTTTTAAAATATATAATATCACATAAAATTCAAAAATATCCATATGAGTCATTACATTATACCATTAAATTGATTGATCACATAGGAGAAAAATTAGACATTCAACACTATTTTAATTTGAAACAAGACGCAAACTAATAAGGAGAAGGAAAAAAAAGTGACCTATACTCTATATTACTTTTTTAAAAGAGAAAAGATATTCTTTCTCTGGTGGGATATACTTGGTAAGGTACCTAAATATATTGTTCATTTCTTTTTTTAAAAAACATACTAAGTCATGAAAAATATAATTTGTTTTCTTTTTTCTTTAAAATTATTATTTAACTAAATAAAATAATATGTAGTTATTATTTTCGTAATTAAGAGATTTAGCTCGGTTAAAATTTATGTATTTGATTTTTTTCTTATATAAACTATATATGTAACTTATTTATAAAGAAAGAAGTATTTTAAAATTCACATTCAAAAACCTAAAACTTTGAGCTCTTTTGAAGTTTAGGCTCCCAAATGTATTCTCTTTGTTTCGATTTGAATCGCCATCAATTTTAAGAAAATAAATATAACTTAAAGATACATGAAATGTATCAAATATTTTTTAATTTAATAATTTTAAATATATTAGGTAAAAAATTAAATTTTAATACGTAGAACACAAGTAAAACATCCTCACATATTCAATTATTGTTTTAATTTTTTCTTAAAACAAGATACTAACGTGAGTTAGTAGAAAAAGAAAATACTACCCTAAATAGTGTTACTAACTTCGAATAGGAGTCTTGAACTTTTTCTTAGTATTTGTTTGTACTGTTGGGTTCTAAGTGTTGAAAAGGTGAGTAAAACAATGAAGAAAAAATAAATTTTAATTTTACTTTATGGAAGAAACATTCGACTTCTACTTCGGATTTATCAAATGTTGAAAATTATTTTTTGTATAAAATTTATTTAAACTTAATAGGGCGGATGATTTTGAGATTGATATGAGGCAGTGTTACTTATAACTATGCATGTAATAGTTATGTAGGTATTAGTAATGCAGGTTTTAGGGTTATGTAGGTATTAGTAATGCATTGTTTAGTTAGGTTAGATTTAGTCATGCAAAAATTATTTATTGGGATGTTAATTTGTCATATTAATTTAATAAATATTATATATTTTTTTAAAATAAGACATATATAATTATACAAGTATTTAATTAAAAGATAATAAGGGTATATTTGACATTTTAATTTATTATCCATGTATTAATTATTCCGGCTTAACTTATTACATCTTCTAATCTGCATAAAATAATACACCAATTTTCTCATAACTTATACATGTATTAGTTATGCGGCTCTCCTATCCACTTATCAAATATCGCATTAATATATACATTAATAACTTATTTCTTATCCACCTACTAAATATTGTGTAAATTATATATCGTTTAATACATGAATTACTTGGTTATCGTCCAGCTACCGAATGACCCTGAGTTCATTAAAGAAACTATTTTTCTTATTTTCGAGAATCTTATTTTTTTTTAAAAAATATTTTTTAAAATTTTTAATTAAACGAAGATGAGAAGAAATTACTATGAATTACTATAAGTAACTTTTAAAGTTTGAAGTCAAAATTAACATTACAAGAGTATTACTATAAACTAACTTACAACTTTAAATTATCATATATAATTTAGAAAAATGATTAAAATAACTTGCAGTATCACACACATATTTTATTGGGACTTACGACCCTTATGGATGTTTTTTAAGGCATTTCTTTAACATTTATTAGATGAGCTGAATAATAAAATAAAATTTTGTTATTTTCTTGGTACACACGCTAATCAAAAGGTAAAAAAAAAAAATTAGATAATTATCACTCATTTATACGCTTCGAATAAAAGAAAATTAAAAAACATCTCCGTCAAACCAAAATTTTTCTAAGAAGAAATCAGTTGAATCTCTAAGAATTTAATCTCGTGAAGCATTATATTCTTTTATAATTGTGTTATGATGGATAAATCGCTAAAAATACTGAGTAATAGGGCTTTCCTAAAATTTAAGTATGTTACTATAAATTTGGTCATAGTTAAGAGTCGTTAGCCATTTAAAATGGATCTGAAATTTCATTTACATTCGAAATAAAAAAAAGTATTTTATTTTTATTTAAAGCCAATTGCATTTTCAATAATTTGTTCTTCTTTATACATTTTATACTGGTCGACAATTTAATACGATATATACGTCTAATACACTTACACTAAACTAGTTAATAAAAAATGAGAATATTACACTAAACTAGTTAATAAAAATGAGAACACGATATGGGTGGTTAGTAGAGAACCATTATTGATCTCCTTTGTGATGATAGGGTAAAGGAATAAATGTGGACGCTTTTATTTATAATTCGAAGGGAATTTCCGTCTATAAAACGAAATAAAGAATTATTCATGTTTATTGTCGTTTTGAACACAATTGAATTTGTAAGAGGGTAAGGGTATGTGTTACGGTCTTGGCTTCGGGCAGTGGTGAAGTCAGGACTTTCAATAAGGGAGTTCGAAATCTGACAAACTATATAGAACTCAACGAATCAATGTTTGTAACACAATTAAGAAAACACTCTTCTTATTAAGGAAAAAATGACCCAAAACCTTAAGTCTCTCAACAATGGTCTCACGTTCTCTCAAGAGTCAAAACAATAAAACTCTTTCTACTACTAACACAATAAACAACTAACCCTATTTATAATAAACTCATCTCCTAATTTAATAAGGAATAGGTGAAGTATAAACTCATCTCCTAATTTAATAAGGAATAGGTAAAGTATAGATATCTCCTAATTTAATAAGAAATGGGTAAAGTAACTATTCAAGCTTAGTTCAACGTACTGTTCAAAATAGTAAACAAAAAATGCAAAACAAAAACAAGAAAAGAAAAATACTTAAAATTCGAGTTTAGAGAATTCACTGTGTGTACTTAAGGAATTTAATCCCTCACTATACTCGAGGTTATTGAATTACTTCTTACCAGCATAAAGCGGATTTACTTGTCAGCGGTGTAATAGTACCTCAAACACTACCGGCTTCATCGAATTCAATAGAGGATAATAGATTACACATGACTTTATATTTTATTTGTAAGAGAATATGCAAAGAAAGTACATAAATTTTGATTATCAAAACATTGAAACTAGTCCTCTGGATTTATAGCCAACAAACAAATACATGAAGAGGTATTTATTGTGCCTTTTCGAAAAAGTCACAACTTATTAAAAAGGTCACGACCATTCAAAGTGAAAAAACATATTGTATCCTTTAATTTGATGTCTTTTCACTAAAATACCTATTCATTTTCCATACACAATTCTAAAACCCAACATTAACTGTTAGAAATTTGGTGGGAAAAAGTTGAGAACGAGAAATATCTTCAACTGTTGAATTGCGGTTTTATGAAATACGTTATTGCTTCTTTCTTGTCACACATAGATATATGTATCTTGGCTTTAGCCATAGAATTACATCGGAGCAATAAGAAAGATAGAAAACAAAACAATGAGTCTATGGTGCTTACATCCGATTATTAGAATTATCAACAATCTTACCATTGGGTCATTTCTTTATTAATTTTCTGATCGCTATGCCTCAATTAACCTATGCATATGCTTATCATGAGATCACAATTATAGTTCTTACTCAAATTTTACTCATTGTTAATTATTTGAAAGAAGAATAAACTGAAATCAGATTTGGAGTGGGATTCGTATAAATATTTTCAACATAAAATTATTATAGTTAAAAGAGTTTAAAGTTCGACATTGATAAATTTAATTTGTATAGTATTTGAAACCTTCTAAATTTCTTTTTTGACTTTTCAAATTTTTATTTTTCCCAAGAAGCAATACAGGATTAAAGCATGATTGGAAAAATTCTTCAGTTAAGCAGTTTTGAAATTGAAATTCTCAAGTAGAATTTGTTTCAAATTCTTTTTAGCTGCGGCCTTTTTTATTTACCAAAATAGCCCGTAAAAATATGGTAGAATTAAATCAAAAGGGTATATAAGTTAATAAATATTTTAGGAATATTATTGGACATTCAACATTGTTATCTTTCTTTAATATATATAATTTTTTTAATTCTTTATTATTTATTTTATTTATCATAATTTATGTAGGATTATATAAGATTAAAATAATAATTTTAATATTCTAATGTTAGTTTTGATTAGTTTGGATTAAGGCTGCTCAATACAGTATGGGGTCGGGATGAACCGAGTCCGTTTTTACTGGGACAAATCGGTACCGGGATGACCGGACGTACCGGAACGATAACGAAACGGGATTAATTTTTTAATTTTTTTAATATAGTAGGGATCATAGGCCGATCAGGCTAAAGTAAAATACTAGTAAAGAAATGGCGAGGAAAGTAAAAAAGTTCAAGAAAGGAATGTAAGAAATATATAACTAACTAAGCAATAAGAATTGGTAATAGAAATAGATTGTAACTACTAATTAAAGAAAGGAAAGAACAAGATCTAATCAAGTTAGTGTAGGCGCAGCTATCGTATAGGATTATCCAAATATCACCTAGTACTGAAAAGAACCATAGAAAGATAAATGAACTCTTGCTATGTATACTAGTACCGAAAAGGTAGTCGAAGGTAAATACGAGAAATAAAGATAAATTCAAATAAAGTAAAGAACTAACATAACACGAATGGCCCCCCATAAGACCATAGAGTACAATTAGAAAGAAAGCACACAAAAACCTAACTGGCACACCATCTCACAGGTAGACACAATCCACAGAAACAAGAACTCACCGTGACTACCCCTTAAGCCCGACAAGTACAACAAGCATGAATAGAATTAATGCACAGGGGTGATAAAGGGAAAACTAGGCCACATCTATCTCGACCCGTGAGGCCGAGCCTTATAGCAGTAGGATGGACTGTGCCCTGGTGGTCCGCTCCTAAATATCACTTGTAGGGATCGCGCCTCATATCAACAGCAAAGACTGCTCCTTAAAGGTTTACCCCTTATAATCAATAGTAGGTACAGTTCCCTGGGGGTCCGTGCCTTAATATCAATAGTAAGGACCGCATCTTGGAGATTCGCGCCTCATAATAAATAGTAGGGACAAAAACCTGGAGGTCCGTTCCTCAATATCAATAGTAGGGACCGCTTCTTGGAGGTCCACCGCCTCATAATTTATAGTAAGGACCTCACCCAGGAGGTCTACACCTCAATATCAATAGTAGAGAGTGATCCATGAGGTTCCGGCCTCATGATCAATAGTAGGGACCACGTCTTGGAGGTCCGCGCCTTATTATATACAGTGGAGGACGCACCCTGAGAGGAGCGCGCCTTAATAAAAATGGTGGGGGTCGCGCCCATGGAGGACCCCGTCTTAATATCAATAGTGGGGGACGCTCCCTAGGAGGACTACCTATCAATATCAATAGTGGGGACACGCCCTGCATTGCAAAGTACATAACCACGTGAAAGTCAAAGGTTTTCTCTGATTTAATTATGAAAATATCACCATACCACTGAGTGGTCATGGCGTAAGTATACATTTAAGTAAGGAAACCAGTTTTTAGTTATTAAACTAAGAAAACCTTTCAGTTTTACTTATACCTGATAATCCTTCTTATGATATCTCGGGGGAGCGCTCATGCTTAATCTAGCATTTCTCCATATCTAAAATGCATGAACGCATCACGACAATAATAAAGAAACATCCAGCATACTTGGATCGGCCAGAGGCCACTAGCTAAGAACTCAACTCACTCACCAAGGAACATCATGGCCCAAAGAATCCGGTAGGGTCCAAGGTCTCCTGCGACAAAGCCAGGAAATCCACAAAAAATTCAACACCCTCTACGTCCTTTCACGAGACCCCTGAAAGCATATAAAAAAGTAAGCAGGTGAAAAATCAATAAAATAGGGCTTCAAACCTAATAATCATCTTGTAAAACTAGCTACACGACACAAGCATTCTAATATAGACCAGTCTAAAGAAAAGTAAGCCTAACCTACCTTGGCGCAATGAGAATCCTCTAAAAGCATGGAAGACCGGCCTGAAGCTTCAAAAAAGCCCAAATCTTCTCTAAAGTATCAAAGTACATTTCTAATAATCATAAGATGAAGAATGCCATCCATATTTTCAAGTGCAATCTGCGTTGGAAAATGGTCCTAAAAAGGGGCTTGTGGGCCTTGTATCTCGAAAAAATAAACTGAAGTTACTCATACAAAGGCCTTGTCTCAAGGAACATGTGGTTCAAATTTGAGCTCAATTGGACCTCTGTAAGGTCCTGAATGATCCATGAAATGTTTTGCAGAAACAGGAAAAACATTCAAGGTTTATTGCAACAAAAATCGAGCAAGAATGTAATGGGAAAGAGAGGGACCATTCTCACAACATAACAAATTGCTCAACCCACATAAAAACCTAGATGGAAACAACAAATTACACCATAATTAGACAAAAATCTAAAATCACCATTGAAGCATAATAAAGGTATTCCAAGGAAGAAGAAAGCTTACGAATTTGAGATTAGGAAGTCAAGAATCGCTCGACAACACTTTACCATAATGAACCAACAAATTCCCCTTGAATTTTCTCAAGAAATTTCCAAGACGAAGGGGAAATTAAGGAAAAAATGGGAAATGCCTTTGAAAAGCTGGAAAAATAATCTTTAAAAGACTATAGACCACCTATCTGTCGGTCAAAAGGACCGACAAAATTTGTTCCTTCCCTTTTTCTTAAAGCCTAGTAGATGACCAATTTATTGGTCAAAAAGATCGATTAATTGGTAGATAATAATTTATAGAACCCTGACCAATTTATCGTTCACCGATTTACTGCTCAAAGACCAATATATCGATCTACAACTGCAACAATGAACAACAATTTTTTGAAACTTCAACAAGAGGCTCGAAATGAAAACAGAGTCCAATATGTATAAACCAAATATGCATCTTGTATGAAAAACATATCCTAGAAGCAATGAAATTGATGAAACGATAAACAGAGGTCGTTTGAGTGAAAAGAAAACCCAAACAAAATTGATTTAAAAGTTCCAACTTTCTAACTTTCTACAAATACCCCCAAAACTATCCCGAAACATCTTGAAGCATACCAGTGACCCAACTAGCCAAAATCACCATTTAGAACCTTTTGGAAGTGTTAGAATTCTAATCCAATGCTCTGATCAGCAAAATCCATCCCAAGCACCAAAATGAGCTCTGTTTGAGTTGGATTTCCACTAAGCAGCTCAAACTCACAATGAACACCTTGGGACACGAATGAAAGGTCCAACTAGACCAAAGTTGACATTATTAAGTTAATAGGAGGACAAGAATTCCAATCTGACACTCTAATAAAAAAAGCACACCAAGGTTCCCAAATTAACATATGATAGCTGAATTGCCACAATTCATTTCAAACTCAAAACAAACACTTCCAGGCCAAAACCAAAGGTCCAACTAGACCAAAGTCGATTTCCCAGATCTAAATGTACTGTCGTAATCTAATTTCAAGAAAATTTTCAAAGAGTTCACTCTCAAGTTCCACTATTTCAAGGTTATGCCTTCAAAACATAGAAAATGAGATAACATGCTATAGATCTGTCGGGAAATAAAACTATGGGTCCCAATAAGTCATAAATGAGTCAAGGTAGACAACATAAATTTCTAATCATTTAAAAAATTGAAAGACAAATAAATAACCATGTTGCTCATTACACAGTCACCCGAAGCCCACAACGGGGCAATGGCTAGGTCGAAGATATTGTATTACATAGGATTCCACAAGAGAATAGACAAATGCTACATGATGAAGAGTAGATAGGGGTCAACATGACAACCTAACAAACTAAACAAAGTATTGTATCGATTGAATTTATAGTAATTATACACCCAAAACCCATAGAGGGAAAGTCTAAGACCACTTTTGGTTTGAAGATAAATCTGTCAAAACCCACAAGATTCTGGTCGTCTATCTTGAAATAATTTACATGTACCTATGAATCTAATGTTGTAATTTATATAAAAATTGAGAGCTAAGCCAAAATTCAAGTCCAAAATATTCTTGTGGGACCTGCTAACAACACATGGAAACTCATGTTTCCACAAAGTCCCAAGCAACACCAGTGACTCTTCCTTAAAAGTTGAGGATAATTTGAGTAAGAATTAGGCTAATAATAACTCATAGAAGAAGAAGAAAAAAGGTCAGAACTTATAATATTTCAAGAATAAAATGGACTAACGTAGAGAATTATATACGAAGAATGAAATTGTCGAGGTGTAATACATATAAAACTTAAAATTACAATCCAAAACCAATCTTAAAGTGTATGTGGAGGTTGTCAAATATAATAACCCAACAAAGACTTGGGGTCGATCCCACAGGGAACAATATGTGAGACAATTGTGTAAGAATGGGAATTGAAGCGCAATGAGCATAACTTGAACGGATAGAACATGGTATGGGGGATAAGGATAGGATAGAAGGTATCAACTATAAGTTATTGGCATGTTTTGATCAATGACTTCACAATGCAAATATAGCAAGTAACCAAACTAGGGAAATTTATATCATCAATGATCCATGGCAGTTAATAGATTATATGCATTTATAGTCTTACAATTCCTCCTAATTGTATAGTTACGTATAAAATAAATACTATTTAATTACGTATTTTTCAACCTTTAATGCTAGACCAATATCTTTTACAAGAAAGAGTGTGTTTTCCTTATCATGATAACTCAAGATGATTACTCTTTCTACAGAAGCAGCCATTAGACGAGGGTTAACGCTTCGAATTTCTTACCATAATCATAACTCCTAGTTTCAACCACATGGCTAGTATTGTTAAACCTAGGCAAGTTTTAGTGTTCACGACCATTAAAAATCAATCATTACATAAGGATTATATTTTCATACACTCATGAATATGCAAGGATCAAAGCATTCTTCAAATTGATTGTAGAATAGTTAAAACTAAAGCATATGATAATATTACAAACCCAAATATAAATCTAAATATTTCACCAATTATGACTACAAAATTTAAACAATAATAAACGTCTACACACTGAGAATAAAAAAATAAATCTAGGGAAGAAGAGATGGGTAAATAATATTGTAATACAAAGCTCCAAATATCTAACCCTAGGTGTAGATGGTTGATTGCAAGCTCTCGATGTGGTTTTACCCAAAGGCTGCCTATGATTCGCCAAAAATCCGTTTCTAGAAGATCTTGATAGGTTTTATTGATACTTGGGATCCAAAATGGTTAAATTCCACTTTTCTCCAGAACCACAAATGTCAATTTATTGGCCAGAATGTCAATTTATCAATACTAACCGATATATCAATACAGATTACTGATTTATCGGTCATCTGACTTTTTTTTGATTTGATCGATAAATCAGTATTTTCATTGATTTATCAGTATCCTCTGACTATTTGTGGTGATCGATAAATTAGAATTTTTGCCAATTTATCGGTACCTGATGCCTGCACATGTTGACCGATAAATCAGTTATTTATCCAATTTATTCGTACCTTCAAGGGTTTTCTGTTGAATATTTCCTTTCTTCATTTTAAGCTCCTTCTTGGCTCATTTTTGCATCGTTTCACTTTCGGTCACTCCCAAATTCAGATTTCTTGAAATATAATAAATTTACACCATAAATAGTCTTAAATCATGAATAAAGAGCCTGAAAATAAAGCAAAAGTGATCACATGAAATGTCAATTTCACCACCTATCAACACCCCCAACTTAAAATTTTTCTTGTCCTCAAGCAAACAAAATCAAACATAACATGAGTATATTATCAATTCAACCTCGATGAGCACTTCAACAATCCATCTTTACATTCTCCTCAAATCAAGAATGAAGGTCATTGCTTTGGTTTGTACAAATAATTAGTACACAATTTGAACTCCTTTTGTAACAACTCCCTTTATGTCAGAAATCTGTTCTTGACCATGCAATGAAAAAATCAAAATATTCAAGCAAAAACATCAATTACTCAAGATGTGACTCAAGGCTACTAATAGTCAAAACATACTCTTTTGTCTCATTTTTTGAGATTTGTTGATATCACAAATCTATAACAATTTACATTCCGTCATAAGAAAGGAAGTCCCAAAACACTCCACATATATAAAAGGTCACAAGGGACAAATATATCACATTCACACTCAACAAAGAAATTCAAATATCATCAAATGTCATACCATTAGCTTACCCTTATTTTAGATCATTACCAATCAAAAGCACTTAGTTTAGAATCCCAAAGGTATTTGTTAAGCTATTAAAGTAAGGGAGTGATATACAAAGGTACCTCATCCTTGATCGAGTGACTATACATTTCGTAAATTCATTCGAAACTCATAACCTCACTTCTTTTTCAATACAACCTCACTTCTTTTTCAATACAAAACTCAGCCCACTCATTCAAGCACAAGCCCTCTTTAACTCATATCATCATTCCTTTTCTTTTCTCAAAAAGACTTTGTGATAGACAACTTTAGCCTTGTGGTAAACTTAGGTTAAAGAAACAATATTCACCACTAGATCAGGACCAAGACAAAAGTTCACCACATAATTTGTCGTGAAGCTTCTAACATAGCCACCCTCAACCTAAATTAAAATGCCTGATTGAATTGCATAATATACATAAAACAAGGGACTAGACAATATAATCTTACTAATTGAACAAAACAAGACAACAACTTCTACTGAGGAATGATGAACTCATTCATTCTTCTTTTTTTACTTCCACCAAGGCTAATTTCCTTTGAAAATCAGGGCCAAAACAAAGTAATCTTACTAATTGAACAAAACAAGACAACAACTTTTACTAAGGATGATGTACTCATTCATTCTTCTTTTGTTACTTCCACCAAGGGTTATTTCCTTTAACAATACCAACTACCCAACCCCAACTTAGTCTTTTGGCCTAAGGTTTGGACTAACTAACCACTCCTAATTCCTCCAATTTAAACACCCCCAACATAGGTATTTGTCCTAAGTTGTATGCATCTTCAGAGACATAGGTTCAAAAGAATGGTATGCGTTCACAAAGGTTTTTGTCTTGTAATGTGCTTGATCAAAGAAAGAGTCAAAAGGCTCAAACGGGGTACAACTATATCATTCATTCCCGAGTAAATGTGCTAACGAATTTTATGGAGGATTTTACTCAAAACATGTCCTAAGGTCATTTTCTCAATTTCACACTTTCAACAATAACAAAAGACTTATAGGGTAAGTTATAGATAAAATAATTGATAAATGAATTATAAACTAAACTCACCACACATGGCATGCAAATTATTCAAGATAGTTCAATCGTTATTCCTAAATAATCACAAAAAGAGGTATACACCACTAACTAGTAAATACAAGAGTCACACAAAGAGTCAAAGTGTTGTTCTAAAATAATTTCTTATCCATGCAACTTGGCTTTGTCAAATCCACATAAATATTTTTTAGGGGTATGTACATTATGCAACAACTTTATTTGTATCAACCAAGCAAATGCATTTATGCATATCATTAAACTAAACCTCTATATAAAAATAAAACAAATACTACTAAATTATTTAACAAAAAACTAACAAATAGAAATAAACCTAAACATGCTAGTTCTACTAGATAAACAAAAATACACAACCACACTAAAATAAACAATGAAAATACAAAATAATCTACAAATTCATGTCATAAATATTACAAAACAGCTTAAAGCCTAATAAGGGCACAAACTATAAACAACATCAAACAAAATCAAACCCAACAATATCCAGCAATACCCAAAATAAAAAAGTACATCCACCCCAACTAAAAATATCATAGTGCCCTCACTAATTAAACTCAACAACATAAAAAGTATGAAGTGAATAAATGAAAGGGTAGAGGCTTCGTGAGTGGTATCACTGACTCCCCTCTCTCTCAGTCTCCTCCTCTTTATTATCATCATGGTCCTCATCGGAACACTAAACGGGTTCATCATCACCACCTGTTGTGACTGTACGAAGTGGTTATTAGGGTTTCATAACCTTCAACAACCCCTTTACCCCTTTTCACATACGGGTAAAGAACTTATCTCACCTATTTTCCCTTTGCACCATCTTTCATGTGAGGTACTCATCTCTTTGTGCACCTTAGCTAGGTCTATGTAAGCCTTTTCCAGTGTCACTAAGTGATCCTTCTATTTTTTTTTATTAGCTAGATACCGATAAATTCTCCACATGAACAGAAAATCCCTAGGAAGTCTCACCTGGACCTTGCATAATATTGTTGATAAGATCTT
>JBDJHY010399960.1:0-28801 GCA_039654485.1 Withania somnifera | reverse complement strand
CAAGTTTTAGATCATTCAGAGATCATTTGATATTAGTCGGAGCAATATTCGTGAGATTACAATGTTTTGTCGTCGGATGAAAGGTAGGCTCCTTAGGGCTATATCTAGGCTTATAGCTTTAATAACTATACTAAATAGAATCCTTGGGTTGGGTAGCTAGTTTGTATGGTAACCCTATACCATTCTTTCATCAATTCTATGTTGATATTGATATCTTGTCACCCGAGTGATATGGGGCCTGAGACGTAGTATTTGATTAGAAACACCTGTGCAGGACATATGATGTGGATATTTCATGATTATATGCGATATGTATACATCTTGGTGATTTTTTGTGCATTCATGTCATGAGAGGTTGGGCCTATGGCTCTGATGAGAGTACATTGGGGTTGGACTAGTATTACCACTATTTTATTTTTGAGTCGTAGAGGCTAAGGAAAGATTTTGATAAGGATGATGAATAACAATATGAGTTGAGAAATCGGATTACTTAATGATAATATAAGTGATTGGCTTGTTACTGATTTAGACTTGACATGGAGTCGAGCATTAGTCACACTATTTCTACTTGTTTTAACCCATACTTTAAACCCTAGACCCGGGAAAATATAATTTTACTAATTAATGTTGGCACTTGAGTCCGACCCAAAATCGGCAGTGAGTATAGCGCTGGACTTGAGTCCGTCGTTGTACGGCAGTGAGTACTTCTTTTGACACTTATGGCATTACTGGTTATGGATACATAGTGATACCTAATTTATAGATGAATTTGTTGAGATATGATGATATGCAGGCTGGTGCTTTGATTGGTCGAGTTGTACTTGACGACATTATTGATATTAGGCATGAGATACGAAACTATTGAAACCTTTGAGGCTCTGCAATTTGGGATGTGAGGATATGATACCATTAGATTTGTATGTGTGATGCACCCCCACGGACCTTCCTCTGGGCTTCCACGTGACGCTGAGGAGGGATATGGGGGATAACATACAACGTGAAATTTTAGGGTAGCCTTCCATGGGTTTTGCCTACTGGACCTATGGGTACTGATGGAGATGCGTACACAGGATGCATACTTCATGTATTTTGTTTACCTTTCGTACTTTTTTTCTTCGGTGTACCTTGGTTGAGATGTAAGGCCCGCGATGAGCGTGTTTCTTTTAGCGTACGCTGGACTTCTTTCTAGGGACTTGTCAGCATTTAATTGTTGTACTTTATTATTTTTATCACTGCATAGTTTTCCTTATTGGTTACTTACTATTTCTCGTTATGTTGGATTAGAGCTTTATACTTTTATCCAATTAATTATCCTTTCACATGTGGTTACCGGTATACCGAAAAAGTTCTATTCCTATCTTCTTTGATTCCCATTTATTGTGTTATATTTCACATATGTTGTTGAAAGGATACTAGGTACATTCTCTTTTATTGATTGCGATCCTATTATGTGATTAGCTAGCAATATCCGTTAATGTGACAATTTCTTCATACTTGAGTTGCTAGTTTTCCCGTATTGTCCTATTTGCTTGTGGGGCTCTTTCCGTGTACTCTGTTATTTACTGTTTTGATTAACTGGGTATGGTTGCTTCGGCAGCTTATACTCATACTACACTTGCACATGTGCAGATCCGAATACAGGTTCCCATTTGTGATATACATAAAACTGTTCATTTAGATCTTATTCACATCGGAGACTGCTTCTCTTCGGACTTATGTTTTTGGTTGATCTCCCTTGTATTTCGGAGGCAACTTTATATTACACTTATTTCATCTTTATCATTCTGTACTTAGTGGTTTATTTGACACTGATACTAGATTTTCGGTAGATTATGTTATTCTTTATGACTTCCGCAAATTATTATTCATCTTTACTTTTAATATACTTCCATATTTAATATAGTAGTCGTCCGCTTCGGCTTCGGACTATGGGGTTTAGTTCTCCTACTGGTGGTATGTAGCTGCCATCATGATTCGTGAAATCAGTTCGTGACACTAACCACCTACTAAAAATAGATATGGGCCAAATTCTTTGCTTTATATGAAGTTTGAATTGAAATAACATGCGTAGACTTAATCATCCTATCAATAATAACCCAAACAAAATTATGGCTGAGAGAAGTCTGAGGTAATTAAAAAATAATCCATACTGATTCGTTCCCACTTCCACCTGGGAATAGGGATTTGCTGCATGAAACATCTGGTCTCTGGTGATAAATTTACATGTTGATAGTTCAAAATCCAGATATAAAACTGTGATATCCATTTTCATATAACCTCACCAGTAAATATATCTCAAATACCTATACATTTTTGTTCGACCTGGATGGAAAGAATGACAAGAATTGTGGGCCTCAAGGAGGATCAAATGATCCAAATAACACCCCTAGGGACACAATCCAACCCCAAACCTCAGAATACCATATGAATCAAAAGTAGATCTATAGGGATCACCCTGTAACAACCGATCATGAATGGAAACTATGTCTGAGTCCTCAAACTTACACAACTTAATTTAATAAAACAATGTAGAATGGTCCTCAACACTAGCAACTACACAAGCTGAATCTGTAAGATTAAGACTAACCAATATATTAACAAAAGACAAAATGTCTAAGTCTAATGGCCTCTTAGAAACTAATAAAGCAGCCCAGCTACTGATACTCATTGACTTCCAGATCAAGAAATTTGTTACCATATTTTTCTTCCCAGATAATAAAGAATATTCATGTCATAGTCAATCAATAACTCAATCTAGCTCTTTTGGCAAGAATTAATCTCCCTATGACTCATAATGCCCTGAAGACTAAAATGACTAGTGAAAATCTCACAATGAACCCGAGAAAGATAGTGGCACCAAATCTTGAGTTCGAAGACTACCATCTCCATATCCATATTACGAGTAGGGTAGATACACTTGTGAACCTTCAAATATTTCAAAGCATAAATAATAACATGATCCTTCTACATCAATACACAACCAAGACCAACACTAGAGGAATCACAATAAACCGCAAAACTCTAATCCATAACCAACAAAGTCAAAATAGGAGCAGATGTCAAGATAGTCTTAAGCCTATGTAAACAAGCCTCACACTTATATAACTACTGGTATGGAACCCTTTTTCTAGTTAATTTGTTCAATCACACTCAAAAGAGACCCTCTAAAAATTGAGGGTAATACCCAACAAGCCAAACAAAAATATAAATCTTGATAGGATTAGTTGGTCTCATCCGATCTTGAACAACTGCAACTTTAGTCAGATCCGTCATAATACCCTCTTTTAAAATCACATGTCCAAGACATGCAACTGGCTCGAGCCAAAATTCACATTGTAAGAACTTTGTACAAAGATGATGATCTCAAAGTTTGAAGAACAATCCATAAATACCTCTCATGATACTCTCTACTCCTAGAGTAAACAAATATATCATCGATGAAATAATCACAAAGGAATCAAGATAGGGCCTGAACACAAGGTCCATCAAATCCATAAAAGGTGTCTGGGCATTGGTCAACCCAAGAGACATCACTAGTAACTCATAATGACCATAACGCGTACTAAATACTATATTAGGGATGTACTCTGCCGTAATCCTCAATTAATGTTAACTAGAACTCAAATCAATCTTAGAAAAGATAGCAAAACAAAGTTGATAAAATAAATCATCAATCCGGAGCATATGATACTTATTCTTCAGAGTGACTCCATTAAGCTTCCTGCAATGAATAAACATATTCATGGGTCAATCTTTATTCTTCACAAAAAGCTTGGGAGCACCCCAAGTTAAAACACTAGGACGAATAAAAGTCTTATCTAGTAGATCCTAAAGTTGAGTCTTAACCTCTCTCAACCCTATGGTACTATTGGATAAGGATCCATAAAAATGGTCCTGGTTCTTGGATCTAACTCAATACCAAAGTTAATGTCACTCTTAGATGGTAGGCAAGGAACGTCTCTAGGAAACATATCAACAAACTCACTAACCACAAGTACCTACTTAGGAGATTTAGTATCCAAACTCACATCTCTAACATATGTAAAGAAATCCAAACAACCACACGAAACTAAGAGACTATCCTGAATGCAAAGATGATCCCTGTCGGTACGTGATGAACTATAGCTAAGGTCATAATCTGGCATAATAGTCCATGATTCACTATGATGCGATAACCATTCTAGACCATTATGACATGAAAATTAATAATATCAAACAATATCAAATTATCCTAATCTTACAATCCCCAATAGTCACGGGACAAGATCTCAAAACATGATCCACTACTAAAGAAACACTTACTAGTGTGGAGATAGACATAGGGAGATGCAATGGTTCAATAGAAAAAAGAAAAAATAAATGGTAATAAAAAGACACATAGGAACCTATTGAGCCTAGACCAAATATAACAAAAAGTTTCCTGATAGCAAACAAAAAAAGTACCCATAACCACAATATCGGAGGCCTGTACCTTTGATCTACAATGAACAACATAGAAATATCGGTGACCACCACCATGGAAACCTTTATAACCTCCTCCCTACCATGCTGAGGAGCACTACCACCTCTGACCTAAGGTGGCACTGCTCTAACTAACTGCATTGTATTAGGAACTAAAGTAATAGAAGGCTAAAAAACTATCTGAATAATATCGGATTGGGGAAAATCCTTATGAATATGACCCTTGTACCACCCTCATAATAAGGCCATATGGGTTAACTAGATGAGAAAAATAGGATAAACTCGTATAACCACAATCTTGTAGAACCCAAAGTTGTACTCTTTAACAATTGTCCCTCAGAAGCAGACCTTTGTAAACAACTACTAGAAGTCTGTAAAGAAGCCTATACGGGAGGACTAGACTATCCCTAATGTTGATGATCAAGTGGGGGTCTGCCACAAGATCTAGAACTGCTACCACCAAATGTTTAACCACTGAACTGGCTTTGATGACATAGTATCTTATCCTCTTTATATCTCTTATCACAAATAACTCTCAACGGTACAAGCATGCTCAAGAATAGCCTTGAAGGATGGCCTAGTAGCAACAAATATCTCTGTCGTCCGAAAATATCAATATCCAAACCAAACACAAAGTGACATATCCACTCTACCTCAATTGATATATAACTGAATCCACATTAAAAAAAATCTATGAAACTGACCTCATTCTCGATTGTAGTCATGGAAACATGCTAAAGCATAAAGAAATCCAATCTTTTTATGTACAAGAGGTATATCGCTCTAATAAAGCATCATGAAAAGAACTCCAAGAAATAGAAGTAGAATCGGCTGACCTGGTTGCAGAAAACAACCTCAACCACCACTTACGGAGGTTTCCCATCCAATATACAGTAAAATATACACCTTAAGACTCTAACATATTGAGGTTATGCCAACCCTCCTGGCATATATCAATAAAATCCCAAGTATCCTCACTCGAGGTACGAGTAAACTTAGAAGGATCCAACCTCAGAGTCAAACATAGGTGGATATGAAAGTATGGTTAGGGCGACAGAAGGAACTAGCACTACAGGTGCTGATGGAGTATAGGCCTGTGGTGGAGGCATCTGAAATGGAAGGCTAATAGAGATAGTGGTACACCCAAACAAAAAGAACTCAATTTCGGTGGTAGTCCCAAACTATATAAACTCCTGGATGAAGTCTTAACCTACATACAGGCTGATCCGACATACCCAAAAGTTATAGTAGAAACCTCTCATGTTATGAGTTAACATTGGAACTAAAGTTGGCATAGAAGAAAAAGAACTAGTCCCTACACCACTGGTGGCTGTTGAACCAGTATAGGCTTAAGATCAACCATCGTAGAACTGATTGGAAAAGCATCTCTAATGGGTGCTAAATCATGGGAACACTTTCGATCTTAGCCTTATCCATAAGCTTTACTCCTATGTCAACCTCTCACTGTAGCCCTAGATGGTTTGTGGTAGTCTCTCAATCTCATATTATAGTCGATTATTGTGTATGTGCCATTTTCTATCAAGTGAAAAAGAACAAATGAGATTTCAAGAGACCAACTAGGATGTAATGCTTAAGATAGAAATTAAAAGAGAATGAATTCCCAAAGATAGGATACGAACATCATCGTACCCGATCTATAGGATTCTACTAGAACTAGCTCACGTACCAAGGACACCAACAAACCTAGAGCTCTAATATAATTTGTCATGACCTGATTTCTCTTGTAATGAGGGAACCTACATAAAACTATAAAAGGACCACCCAACAAGTACGTAAATCAAGATAATGACATAAAATTTAAAGATAAGACATGAATATAAAGGGATAAAAGGGTAGGTAGAAGTACAAAACAATAAAATAGTATCCCAAAACTAGTATGAAGTATATAAGCCACTACAATAACTAAAAAATAAATACAAGTTTAAAAAGTGTACATCACTATCATTAAAATCCAAGAAGAACAATAAGAAAACTAAGAACATTATAAAGAAGGATCCAAAACATTGTGGATCATCTTCTACTTCGAAATTCAGATAAATAGCTCAAGCTGATAGGATCAGAGGGGCTAACTCATACTTGGTCTTCACCAGAAGATGTAGAGTGTAGTATGAGTACCAAATTGACGAAGAAATATGGTGCCAGTAGGAATTATTGGCCTACTAGCACATTTAGGAAGTAATTAAAAAATAGGCAGATAGGGAAAATAAGTCAACAAGTAAAGCAAGTATAGTGAAGATAGCTAATAGGATATAAGTAAATAGATATCCTAGAAAAATAACTAACGATAAGGAAACTTAAGGAAAAGAAAATATAAAACATACATAAATCCATGCACAACTAATAGGATATAAATAGACAACAGAAATTGCAATGTACCAGTAACATTAAATAATAAGAGAAAGGAAAGAAAGAAACAACTACATACAAGTATAGAAGCATGAAATATGCCCAAAGGATATCCAACCAACATCAATGTATCACAATAATAACAAATAAAGGAAAAATCCTAACGGCATCCCATACGATAAAGAGATATAAATATGTGAATCCAAAACTTCCAACCTCCCATACATCCCATACGATCGAAGAGTACGTCCAAAAACAACACTCAAGAATAGACTATGCATGATTGTATGATATGATGACAGTAAGGTAAACCTATATGCTCCCTCTTCGAATCTAAAAGCCCGACAGGTAGGAACCATGGAAGACTATAACTCATATACGTCTACTCCCCCATATAGCCCTTCTCTAGTTGCCCACAATACCAAATCAACAAGGTACATGGAGGCTGCAATTGCATATACCCTATAAAATAAATTGTACTCGAACCTCAGGCCTTTTTAAGAATCAAGTATCAATGAACGTTCCAAGCCATAACAAAGTCTAAAATATGAATAAATATCAATATGCATCTCTTGGTCATAACCAAGTCTAGTAATAACTCTACATATTGATTACATTTTATTATTCCGTTTATCATCGAAAACTGGCATATTCCTAGTTTAAATACCCATTTTAATCTTATAATACTAAAAAATAGGCCTACAAGGCCATAAAAGGTTTCAAAATCAGTGAAATTGGGACTTTGGACATAAAACAGTAGAAACCAATGCATAAAAACTATTTTTCATGACGATGATATGCTTAACTAGAACAATAGCTCAAACAAGTCCTATCGGCCCTACACATGATCGGATACTACAATAATAACTAGTCAGTCGATATTTAGGACAGACATACATTCTTAATAATACCATAATCTATGTTCAATTTTCAGTAAACACCGTGTAAGGTCACAAGGTAATCAATAATCAAAAATGCAACAACAAAGAATAACCACAAAGCGAACTAATGGAGAGGACATCTTCAGGGGTACCAAACCTAAAAATCCAACAAAAGGATGTGCAATTACTATAATTACTTCCCATATAAGACAAGTCTAACATCGATAAACCATAGGTTACCTGGCGTCCAAAGATAAGCTTGTCAATACTGGAAACAAATAGTTGTCATAGCTCCAACAATTCAAAAAAGCACCAATGATCCCGAAAAATCATGAAACCAGCAAAATAATAATTTATAAATTAATACAAGTAAAATGATACCCATAAATCTATAATTATAATTGGGACAAAATCCTAGTCAAAATGGGCCTACGAGCCCACTAATTTGAAACTATCAACAACAGGTATTCAAAATACTTCCCACGTCCTAAGGAACTCATAACAAAAATATAAAACTAACATGATAAAGAAATGAGCTAAAATCAATGAATTAAATTGAAGAACCAACTTTGAGAATTTGGAAAATTTTGGATGAAATTTGACTAGAAGCTTACCAATAGTTGAAGAATAATAAAATAAATATTTATTCCAACATCACCCACTATCTTAGGCAAATCCCTAATGATCGAAAATTGTGGATTCTGACTATTTAAAAGTGAAGAGTTAAAGAAAATGGTGAAAAAAATGAATTTCTAGGATATTACACTAAAAAGTAAGACCCTATATAATCACGTTCCTTTGGATTGTGACCGGGAAGCTTTCACGACCTGATTTCAAGGACATGATAGAACCTACTATACCACTAGTAGGAGAACAAACCACGTAGTCCATAGCCGAAGCAGAGGACTACTATATCAAATGCAGAAAGCACAAGTGTATTAATTAGAAGATAAATAAATGTGGAAGTTTAAAGAACTAAAATAAATGCCTAAAACCCGTTATCAGTGTCAAACAAACCACTAGTACAGAAATAAGAAATCCAAAATATCTATACAACTGTGTCTCCAAAATATGTAGAAATCAAATATGAATGCAAAAGCCAAAGAGAAGCAGGTAAAAGCTAAACGCCGAGCTCACCATGAATCTCCTAAGTAAAATGTAAACTGCATGAACAACTGTGATCACGGTTGGGAACCTGTTTTTGGATCTAAACATGTGCAAGTGTAGTATGAGTACAATCTACCAAATCAACCCAAACCCAGTAGGCTTTGAGGGCCCACTAGAAACATAATAATAATAAAAGCAGTAAATAACAGAATAAAATAAAAGGGTCAAAAAGTAAATAGTACAACAAGGGAAAGCTAGCTACTAAAATAAGAATCAAGTACAAGTAGACATCTATCACTAGCTACACATAATAGGATCTCATGAAATGAAGAAAGATGTACCCGAAATTCTTGAAATAATATATGTGAATAATAATGCAATAAATAGGAGCAAAAGCAGTCAGGAGTAGAATATTAACAATATATCGGTAACCTTAAGTAAAAGAGTAAATGGTTGAATAGGAGTGTAAGGCACAAAATTCCATATAACATGAAGTAGAAATTAAACGACATACAAATAAGCAGTAATAAGATAATAAAGTAATGCAAAAAACACTAACAAGTCCCCTAGACAGAAGCATAGCATACACAGAAATACGTTCACCCGTAGGCATCACCACACTACCAGGGATACACTAAAGTAGACAAGTACAGAAAAGTAAATACAATCATATGAAGTAACTAGTCTTACATACGCTCCTCCTATGGTACCCGTAGGCCCAACCGGCAGAATCCATGGATGAATAACCTAGATTTTCTCAATATATCTCCTCGACTCCATATACTCCCCTCTGTGTTAGCTGCATCCCAGAGGCAAGGTCCATGGAAGTATGTCACCAAGTACGATCCTTAGAGTCATCAAAACCTTACATCCCAAATCTTATAACCTCAAGGGTATCAATAGTCTCGTATCTCGTACCGAATATCAATAGTCACATTAAGCCGTTCTCAGCATGTCAAGGCGTACAATGCCTGTATATCATAGTATCACAAATATTCTCAATGGATCGGGTATCATCAAGTTTCCATAATTAGTAATGCCATAAGTGTCACAAATCTTTACTCAATGTTGTACAACGACGAATTCAAGTCCCATCGGTTATACTCACTACCGACGGAGTCGATCTTAAGTCCCAATATTTATTAGTCAAATGTTATTTCCCCAGTGCAAGGATTTAAAGCCTGGACTAAAAAAAGTATATAGTATTACCGGGAGCTCGATACAACACTGAGTCTAAGAACTAGTTAAAAATCCATTTACTTATATTATTATTAAATATTCCAATTTATAAACTTATATCGTTATTCATCATTATTACTTAAATCAGTGTCTAGCCTTTGCGGCTCAATAATCAAGTGGTGATATTGACCCAGCCCCAATGCACTCTCATCGGAGCCATAGGCACAACTTCTCGTGTCATGAATGCACAACATATCAACATATAATCATGTGATAGCAATTTCCTATGCCCTGTATAGATACCTAGACAACTTCTAAGTCACAAGCATCGTATCAATCCGAAGTTAAAATATCAATATCAATATCAATGTAGAACGGGTGAAGAAATGGTATAGAATCACAATATCTACCTACCTACCCAACCCTCAGATGCTATTTAGTATAATTATTAAAGGTGGAGCCTACCTGTCGTCAAACGATGTAGCACTGCAAATTAACAAATCTTACTCTAATTAACATCAAATGATCTCCAAAAGCTCTAAAAATTGCATCAACATATTATATATGTTAATACAAGTATAATAGTATAATTTATGCAATGCTCTAGACTAGGCCTATAATTGGGCCTAAAACTAGCATACGGGGTCCACTCATCGTAATAGAAAATAAACTTCACTACGGGGTTCCCAAATTCATCAGAGGAACCCTTCTCCAAAATTGAGCACAATTCAAGTGTGGGAAGGGCTTCAAAAAAGCCCGAAAAGATTTGACCATAATCGGGTTAACGTGAGATTTTTATGGACTAAACATTGGAATTTTGATATATTAATGATACTAGATGTAAAGTATAGTCAGAGAATAAAGAATTACACAATAATATATGGATTGTACCATGATTTTATCAATTTAATCAATTGGGGTTCATTAATGGAAGAACCCATGAAATTTTATGAATTAAAGAAGAAGAACACCTTACCAAAAGTAGGGGCAATGCAAGGAACCTTTACGAAACTTTATCTTCAAGATTAGAAGGGTTTTACACAAGGTTATAACTTAGAATTTGAGAGAAAAGTTGTGTTTTTGGGATTGTGATTGGGAAGCTGTCATGACCTGATTTCATGGATCATGATGACACCTACTATACCACCAGTAGGAGAACCAACTCTGTAGTCCGTAGCCAAAGCGGAGGACTACTATATCAAATGTGGAAAGCACAAGTGTAATAATCAATGATAAATAAATACAAAAGTTTAAAAAGTCAAAGTAAATGCCAAAACCTAGTATCAGTGTCAAACGAACCACTTAGTACAAAAACAAGAAATCTGAAGTATCTAATAAAATTGTGTCTCAAAATAAATGGAGGTCAAATATGAATACCAAAGAGGAAGAGAAGCAGGTAAAATCCAAAAGTGAAGCTCACTCTGAATCTCTAAAGTAAAATGTAAACTACACGAACAACTGGCTGTGATCACAGTCGTGAACTTATACTCGGATTTGCATATGTGCTAGTGTAGTATGAATACAAGCTGCCGAAGCAACCCTTACCTAGAAGGCTTCGATGGCCCACTAGCCATATAACAATAATAAAAGCAGTAAATAACGAAATACAATAAAAGTATCACATAAGAAAATAGTACAACAAGGGAAATCTAGCTACCAAAATAAGAATCAAGTACAAGTAGACATGTATTGCTAGCTAATCACATAACAAGATCTTGGGAAATGAAGGAAGACATACCCGAAATTGTTGCACTAATATATGTGAATAATAATGCAATAAACAGCAGTAAAAAAAAGACAGGAGTAGAATATAGATGGTATACCGGTAACTTCAAATTAAAGAGTAAATTACTGAATAGGAGTGTAACAAACAAAATCCCACATAGCATGAAGTAGCAATTAACCAACAATAAAATTAAGCAGTAATAGAATAATAAAGTAATGCAAATTAACACTGATAAGTCCCATAGAAAGAAGCACAGCGTACATAGAAACATGCTCACCTATAGGCATCACCTTACTACTAAGGGTACACTGAACAAGACAAGTATAGAAAAGTAAATAAAATCAATAAAGTAACCAATCCTATATAAGCTCCTCGTCCAATACCCCATAGGCCCAGTAGGCAGAACCTATGGGAGGCTAACCTAGATATTCTTGGTATATCTCCACGATGCCATATACCCCTCTCCTTGTCAGTCGCAGCCCAGAGGCAAGGTCCATAGAGGTATATCACCACGTACGATCTCTAGCGTCATCATAAACTCACATCCCAAATCTCAAAACCTTAAGTGTCTCAATAGTCTAGCATGTCGTACTGAATATCAATAGTCACATCAAGCCGTTCTTGGCCTGTTCAAGGCTTATAATGCCTATATATCATAGTATCACCAATATTCTCGATGGATCGGGTATTATCAAGTTTCCATAACTAATAATGCCATAAGTTTCATAAATATATACTCATTATCGTACGACAACGGACTCAAGTCCTAGTGGTTGTACTCACTACTGACGGAGTCAGTCTCAAGTCACAGCATTTATTAATCAAATATTATTTCCCCTGTACTAGGATGTAAAGATTGGATTAAAACAAGTGAAAATATAATTACTTGGAGCTCAATATAATGCCGAGTCTAAAATATTTAAAAACCCATTTACTTATATTATTATTAAATATTCCAATTTATCAACTTATATCGTTATTCGACATTATTATGCAAATATGTTTCTAGCCTCTGCGGCTCAATAATAAGGTGGTGATTCTGACCCTGCCCCAATACACTCTCATCTGCGCTGTAGGCCCAACCTCTCATGTTATGAATGCACAATATATGAATAGGTATATATCAACATATAATCATGTATTAGCAATTTCCTATGCCCTACATAGATACCTAGCCAACTTCTAAGTCACAGGCACCATATCAATCAGAAGCCGAATCATAAATATCAACATAGAATGGATGAAGGAATGGTACAAGATCACTATTTCCACCTAGCTACCCAATTCGCGGATGATATTTAGTACAATTATTAAAGTTATAAGCCCAGAGATAGCCCCATAAAGCCTACCTATCGTCAGATGATGTAGCACTGCAAATTCACAAATCTTACTCTGACTGATGTCAAACGATCTCCAAATGTATTGAAACTAGCATCAATGTATTATATATGTTAATATAAGTCTTAACTGTATAATTTATGCTAAGTTTCGAACTGGGCCTAAAACGATCTTATAGGGACCACTTGCTAAAATGTAAAATAAACTTCACTACGGGGTTTCTAATGTTACCAAGAACCACTGCTCCAAAATTAAGCATAATTTGTGTGCAAGAAGGGCTTCAAAATAGCCCTGACATATTTGACTATAACAGGGTCAAAGGTGCGATTTTTATGGATTAAACATTGGAATTTTAGTATATTAATGATACTAGATGTTAAGTATACTCAGGGAATAAAGAATTATACAATAATATATTGATTGTCACATGATTTTATCAATTTCATCAATTGGGGTTCACTAATGGAAGAACCCATATAATTTTATGAATTAAAGAAGAAAAAGAACTTACCAAAAATAGGGACGATGGAAGGAACCTTTTGGGAACTTTATTTTCAAATTGGAAGGGTTTTCCATATGTGTATGCCTTAGAATTTGAGTGAAAAGTCATGTTTTTGGGTTTTCTAATGGATGAACTGAAGGGGTTGCATTTAAATTAAAACACTGGTAATCTTGCATAGATGCCCTCAAGGACTGCCGGGGTGAATGGCGCTAGGGCGGCTCTCGCAGGTGTAACCCCCTTCGCAGGGGCGGTTTGCACCTGCAGTTGCATATCATCTCAAATCAAGACCTCCGAGGGGTCTAAATTGAGTTTTAATGAACCAAATATGCAAACAGCATGGAAACGACATTTTGGATCCATAAGAATTTTGAAATGGACATCCGAGGTCGTTTGAGAAAAATTATCAAACCAAAAACTTCCAAAAAATCACTACTCCTCCAAGGTACTCAAAATACACCGTACAAACCAAAAGAAACACCAACACTCTTCCTAGCCAAAATTCACCATTCTCGAGCTGATGAAAGTGTCATAATTCCAATCCAACAATACAAACACCAAATTACCACCCAAGCTCCACTTTAGGCCATAAACTTAACTAAAATCCACAAATTGGCATAAATTGCAAATGAAAACTCTGAAACACAAACTTAAGGTCAATCTTGACTTTATATGGCATTCCAGAGGTAACAAAATTGTCAAAATTTAATTCCATGTTTTTTTTTGAAGGAAAGTTAACTTTGGTTAATGAGTACTTAGTTTTAGGTTCTAAAACAGGAAATTTGAGATAATTCTCAACTGAGTCTGTAAAGATCAGAACTATCGGTCCCAGTAAGTCATAAATGACTTAGAGAAACTACTAAAATGCTTTAGAATGCAAAACATCATATATTTATCATAAATGACTATAAGGGTCATTACAAAAGCATTGGGCAAGGCCTCATCATGACTATGTGAAACCGTGCTATAATTGCTAAGAGTAAGCTATCAGAGGGAAGTGATTGCATGGGAATCAACTGAGATTCGGAAGACTTGGCAAACACAGCATCATGATTGCATGAAAGAGAGATGTGATTAAATAATGTAATTAAGCGGTGCAACAACAATAGATGAAGCATGATAAACTAAAATGTAAAATAGATAAAATGGGTCCTCAAAATGCATTTGGAATCCAATGAACACATACTACATATGCTACTTGCATGGAAATAACGTTTTTGACATAATGACATAGACAAAATTCTGATATGAGAATGTTTCAGTGAAATGTAGACTAAAGTCAACTTTGGGTCGAAAATGTAAAATTCTCAACTGAGTACACGAATGAGCCAGGGTTTCCCAAAGCCCAAACGAACAACTCACCTAACCTAAACTTAATATTTAAAAGTTGATGGCACTATATTATTTTTAATCTAAGGCTCCAAATATGAAAAGTCAACCAAATTAAAACCTTTGAACTCCAAAAAGAAAAAAAAAACACAAAATAAGATAAAACAAAAAACAAGGCCTATGCACACGAACCAAGAGTCCTTCTAGATTAAAATCCATGTTCTAGAGCTAACAATTTTTTTGGATTTCAATTCTAAGCTCATTTTTATAGGACATTAATTGAAGTCATCGATTTCAACTATTAAGGCTCCAAAAAATAGGAAAATAGGAATAACAACCAAGAGAACAACTTGAGAATTTCTCCATAAGTCAAAAGTGACTTATATCCATTACAAGAAAGCTCTAAGATACAAAAAAGTGTGAAAATGCAAAAAATTACTGTAAGGGTCATTGCAGTTATTTGTTGTTCTCTAGTTCATCTACTCCTATAAATATTAGCATTAACATCGATTTTATTATTACTTTAAATAAACTAACTTCAATTCATAGCAACAGAACCTTAACCCAATTCCTAGAGTCATGGATCTCAATCTTGTTCTAAGGATTAATTCTCCACTGCCACTTTAGATAAGAGTACCTCTAGTGAAAAAAGAGAGATAGAAAAGTAAGAGATATCAACTTGCATGTGGATGATGGTTAGGAATAAGTTCATTTCAAAAACATTCAGGGAACTATGTTTTAAAAGATAAGGACAATTACAAAATTCATGGCCAAATTTGAAAAGAGGTTTTGATGAGAATGAAAAGGGGATGATAGTTACACTCTTGAAAAATTAAATTTCAATGAGGTACAAAAAGAATAAATAAATTGTGGTTACAAAAATGTAGAACTCTTTACACATGAGAATTCATCTTCATAGTGGCACAATAGATTAAACTCTATCTTCAAAAGGAGAACTTAGAGAGTTTTATCCTATGATATTCTCTAGCTATTCCTTTATTTTTTTTAAAAAAAAATAATATTTGTAAATAATCAAAGAAAAATAAATAAATGTAAGAATATTTTGAGACAATAAGTAATTAGATTTCTTAAAACTTATAAATACAAAAATTAGTGGATCGTTCCCTATGGTCTCTTTAAAAGGTCTATAATATTTCAGAAAAGTTCTTATACGACTTCTCAATATATGCCTATGCTTAAATAATACAACATATGTTTATTTGTACAATGTTTTGACTAGAGTTTATAAGATACATTGAAAGAGTTAGAGGTTTTGAATTTTATCATCCCACTTTTATGGTGATTTATATGATGAATAATGTGAGGTTCTTTAAGGATGTGGATCTTGAGGGGGGGCGGGGAAGGGGATAGTTAAGAACATTATCTTTGAATAGAAATATATTGATATTTAATTTTTTCTATTGACAATGCTCAGGAACAACTCTTTTTATACCTAACATTGTTCAAGAAGTAAATTCAGATCAAGACAATAATATTCAACCTCTTGTTAAAGAAGTTGTTTTAAAAAGAACAAACCCCACAACCTCAAGAAATAATTTCATTAAATATGTATCATAGATAAAATTATAAAAAGTGTATCATTAATTTTGTTACAAATATTATCAAGTTATTACCTCATTTGGCTCATGAGATGAAATTTTTTATAATTTTATATAGTAAAATGTCAGTGGGGGAAAACACTTTTCTGATTCGTGTCAATGATATATTGCTTGTCACAAACAATATAGTCTTATTTCATGAAACCTAGAAATTTATATTAAGAAATTTTAAAATGAAAATTCTTGGTGATACGGATTGTATACTAGGAATTCAGATTTATCAAGAGGATTCTTGAAGTACTCTTCAATTATTATAACACACCTATTTTGAAAGATATTAAAGAGATTTGGAGTATAAGATTCTAAATCAAGAGATACTCCTATTATTAAGGAAGAGAATTTTAGTCTTAATAGTGCCCTAAGAATGATTTTAAGATTCAGAAAATGCAGATGATTCCTTTTGTTTCAGCAATAGGGAGTCTGATGTATGCTCAATTTTATATACATATAAATAATTGCATATATGTTGTGATGTTTTAAAAATATCTATATAATTTCTAAATTTATCTTTTAAAAATAGAAAAAAAGGTTCATAAGGTATTTATGAGAACAACTATATTATGCTCACATAAAGAAAGTTGAAAAAGTTAAAGATAATCATCTATATACCAACTTTTGTTGATATTAACCTAGTATGATAAGAACTTGGATGGTGAGGTTGTAATAACCCTTATGATCATTTTTTGTGTTTTGCATGATATATTGCATTCTAGAGCATTTCGATAGCTTTCCCTAATCATTTGTTACATGTGAGGACTGGTAGTTTGGCTTCTTAGCTGTTCGATTGAGATTTATCTCATTTCCCTATTTTAGAACCGTGAGCTTAGGTAATCATTGATTTTAGACAATATTCCATTGAGACAAGATCAAAATTGAATTTTAATCATTTTTATTAGCTCCATAATATTGATTTTGACGTAGGTGGACTATTGGTTTTGGTCTAGGAGCTTTCGATGTGAGTTTATTGTGTTTGACAAGATGATATTTGGCTGAAAATTTCATGTTTCACATTTATCAACATTCGATGATCAAAGTATTAGATAAGAACTTATACTACGTCGTTAGCTCCAGAATGTCAAGTTTGTGTTGGAAGAGTGTTCATTTGCTTCCTAAGGGGTTCAAGGTGGTTTCGAGGTGCTTGGTGGATTTAGGATTTTTTTGAGTTAAGTGTTGACTTGGTCAATGTTTCCTTGAGATGACCTCTTATCGAGACTTTGAATACGCCATTAAGTCCAAAATGTTATTTTGAGTGTGTATGTACTTCTCATTTGTGTATATTAGACTCCAAACCCATTTAGAGTGGTGTTCAGAGCATATTTTAATAGTTGATTTTTGTTGTCAAAACAACAAATGGTGTAGCCCTAAAATACCCTTCTCAAATGTAGCGGCTTGACCTCCTCTGAGCTCCACGAACGTGGTTCCTTTACTATGAATGTGAATCCATGACCTGCTATATAATTCACGAACATGTTCCCCTAACTGCGAACGGAGAAGGTTGACTTTCCCAGATGACCCCGAATGGTGCCCTCCACCATGCGCACATAGGCCAGTTCACTGGTATGATATATTTCCTTAAAATTCGAACATTTGATCCATTCTAATATATTTATCTCACTCTACTTTTTCTCTACAAACATAAATTTCACTAGGAATCAAAGCTAGTTATTGGAGGCACTTTTTTTTTCTCATGTTCATAGTTTTACCTCTCTTCTTGGTAAGTTTCCTTACATTGTAACTTCCATGGGAATGGTATTCTCACCATTGATGACCATTGGAAACACTTGAAAATTTGTTGTAAATTCTTGGGTTTCATCTAGTTGTGAGCTTGTAGGATTCATTGGGCTATATTTCACGTCGTGGCCGACTTCTTCTCTCTGTTTTGATACTTGGTTCCTCTGTACTTTATTGTAAAATATGTAAAGTTTTTAACTTAATTCATCATCATATTTTAGTGAAATTCCTACAAAAATTATGCTCATCTTCTAAGCATGAGTTCCTGGTGTTGCAGGAAACTCTATGGTGGCCTTAATTTCAAATTTTAGTTAGTGGGTCCTGTAGGCCCATTTTAGGCCTGATTTTCTTCTAGTCTTGAATTTAGCTAATTTATACCTTTGGTTTTGTATTGACATGTAGATACTTATTTTATCATTTTGGATACCGATTGGGGAAGTTTGATATTGGAGGAGATGATTCTCATGTGTTGAAGTGTTGTTGTCACAAAAGGACATCTAGGCCCCTTGGGCTTACACTAAGGACATAGCTTGTGCAATTATCTTAAGTAATATATGTTGGTTGGGATTATTAGGTTGATATAGTGAACCTTAATCTATTATTCTTTTCTACTTTATCTCTATCTTTTTTACGAATCTCAGTGTAATACAATGCCTTGACCTAGTATCATCCTTGTGATGGCGGTATGGTAACTCTAGAAGTATAAGACTCTAATTCCTGGGTTGGATTTTTGGTTTTTTCCTCAAGTTTGGGTTGGTTGGTGTGGGCTACTGGATGTAAGCTTCGATTAAGCCTGTGCATAGCGTAGGATAGTTGTAGTATTCCTTGTGATGTGCATTCATACAACGTGAGCACCGTAAGGTTTAGATTTGAGAGTATATACCACGGCTTGGTCCTACCGTCACAATTGTCTGAGACTATATGGCCTTGTTGGTAGGTTTTCGTATGTTAATGGGTAAATGGACTAAAATTTGTATGAATGGGATTTTATCATTACCCAAAATCTCAGGTCATGATGGCGTCTACAACCCTCCTATAGACAAGCCTAACCCTATAGCCCGAAACTATATGTAATGGGCTATAAACTCTTAGAACAACCAATGCAACAAAAGAAAACATAACAATACATAATAACAGAGGACAATAGGGAATCACACCAAACCCAAATTCCAAAACCTGGTGTCAGAGGCATATGGAGCTCCTATATAGATATATCGAAAGATTCAAAATACAAATCTCCTATAAAATATAATACAATGCAGGGCCTGCTGTGGACCGAATAAAACTGGAGCTACAATACAGATATTTTGAAAGATTCAAACTACAAATCTCCTATAAAATATAATACAATGCAGGGCCTACTCTGGAATGAATAAAACAAGCCAGAGTTAAGGAAACCACGGTCGACTAGGACGACAAAGCTCATTTTAATCTCCGCAAGTTAGCTAGGTGTACTCTATATGATCATGGCATCACTGATAACCCCTGCTAGTATCCGCACTATGAAAAAAAGGTACAAAAGTGTAGCATGAGTACCAAACAAGGTACCTAGTAGACACTATTAGCCGTTTGGGTTAAAATATAATGCGAGCAATAAAGCGAGGAATTAAAACAGGTCGATAGTATTAATGAAATAGTAAAAGAAGCAGTAAAACTAATAATAAGCAGAAGAGTAAGATATCGAATGTACTAATATAGAGCTGCAGGACTAACATGGAAGATACTGACTTCAAAGTACGAAATACAAAACCCAAAACAAAGTAAGGAAACATACATGTGCTTTAGCTTAGTCAAACTCCGCTAACCATATATCATACATGCAAGAATCACGAATAAGGATCGAATAGAAGGATACCACTAATTACAAAATAAAAGTAAACACACAAAAACCCACTGGCGACCAATATCGCCGGTAAGTACAAACAACACAGTATAACCTACCTGGCGCCCCATCTTACTGGTAAGCACAAATAACATATCAAAACCCACCATGACTCCCCTTTAAGCCTGGTGAGCATACACTATACCTAAAAAAATACATAGGGCCGCAGGAAAATAAAGTAGAATAGTATCAACCTCAGGCACACAACCCCTATTACTGCCAGTACCAATATCGGTCGCACACCCCCTGTTAGTGTCAATACCAAAATGAGGGCCCATCCCTTTAGTGCCAAAACAAAATGAGGGCCCAGTCCTTTAGTGCTAATAACCAACCCAAATAGTAAATATACAAGAGTATCGATGCAGTAATAATAATGAAATGAATAACAATGTAAATAGAAAGTAAACGGAATCTAGGATCGGCCAAAGGACACCTGGTAAGAGCTCATCTCACTACACTCATCACGTAATAGCTAAAATAATTCCTACGGTCAGTGGCCTCTACATAGTAGAACCAGGACCCGGGCATGCAACCCCTTCGCCCTCTATGCCCTTTCACGGGCCCCCGAATTCAAACAAGAATATCAATAGAAAAACAACGATCAACCTAAATAACCCAGCCTACACAACTAGCCATATTACCAGCATAATAATATCAGTGTATTTTATAATGCACAAATAAACCTAGCCTACTTGTACGCTGGTGAAAATCCTCGAAGTACGCACACTACAGATTAAAAGCTCCAACACAATCGATATCACCCAAAATTAAATAAATTATAAGTCTAGATATAAAAATATGCACAATAAGACCCATATTGCAATTAGAAACTGGGTAAGGAAGCGGGCCTCGCAACCTAGAAATACAAACCAAATATATCGGTGCGTAGCCCTCAACTCGGGGGACTCGTGGTTTAGCTCTAGGGACTTGTGGTCCAAATATGAGCTCAACCAGGGTTGCTGCTTGGGCACTGGGGAAACATTCACCATGGCAGACCCTTGGGCATAAGGGCAGCCTCGCCAGGGAGACCCAAGGGCCATTGGGGTGATTTGTGACCTGCAACAACCAAGGAAAAATGGAAAAAACTCTGTAGGGTCAAAAATGAGCATCCAGAGTCCAATTCAAACAAAATAGAAGTGCATTTTGGGTGGTAAACACACCACGAACCAAACGGAATCAATAAAATGACCACCGAGGGAATTTACGGTAAAAGTACCCCACTGTCTAAAGGATCAAAATGGAGCCTAACTAAGGACTTCCACAAACCTACTCAAAACAAGCCCAGGCACCCTAGGAAGCAAACAAATGGCTTAACTTGCCCAAAATTAACATTTTAAAGCCAACAAAATTTGCATAATCCCTACTCGATGCTTCGATCATCAAAATACTACCCATTCTCCAAAATGAGATTCGTTTGAGCTAAATTAAACAAGCCAAACTCAAAATAAAAAGCTCAGGACACAAAGTTAAGGTCCATTTAAACCAAAGTCGGTATTTTAGAGCTAACAAAACTGTCAAAATTTCATTCCAAGTGCATTTACTACCATTTCACTCTCAAGTTCCACTGTTTCAAAACTTAAACTTCAAAACATAAAAACTGAGATAACGGGCAAACGAGTTACCGGGGCATAGAGCTATCGGTCCCAGTAGGTCATAAATAACCTGGGAAACTACCACACAACTTTAAGCACAGGGAAAGATGAAATGCAAGGAAATGACGAGTGGTTCATTACAACTTTTTTTTATAATTAATAAGACCATAAGTAGTTTTTTACTTGTTTTAAACCTGGATAAGTGTCGAGCACCTAGTACTTCCCCTTTTTACTTGCTTTAGACGTAGTTTCACTCTTTGGAACTTGGTAGTTGAACTTAATATTACTATTAGAACATGAGTGGGACTGAGCTTCGACATTGAGTACAACTTTTTACACTATATCATGCCTATTGAGTTGACACTAGGCATTGAGATATCAGAATATTTTGGAACTGAGTTTTCAAGACTCCTTAATATGGTGATATAGATATACTGTGGCACTTTGATAATGATTAGTAAGATACCTTGAGATGCTAAGAATTTATAGGCTGAAACACCTCAATGGACCTCGACTCATGATTACGAGTAAATGGAGAAGGGGTATAGGTTAGAGTAGGGAGATATCAGCTTGCCCTTCCATTAGTCCTACCTACTGTTCCTACGGATACCAAATGAGGACCGTACATCGGAACTACTACATCATTGTGTTTATTTTTACTTTATTACACTTTTTATTCTATATAGACTCTTTGGTAGTATGATATGTTAGATGGGTGACTGTTTGAGATGTTATACGGGTGATTACTACTTGTTTTTACTCTTCCATTCTTATGGGGGCTTGGAAGGGGTTTATCATACTTTATTGCTTTATAAGCTACTAGTAGTAGCTGTAGCTTTTACTTTTTTAGCATGCTTACTTTGAGTCTTATTTGTGCATAGCATTATTTGTAGTACCCTTCCCTTCCATGTTCTTGAGGTTACCCGTACACCGCTTGTTTTACAATAGACTATTTCTATCTGTCTTGTCATACTTTCCTGTTTTATTACTGTACTATTTCAAGGATCGTAGGTATGCTCTTTCCTTAACTAAGTTCCTTATCTGTGATTAGCTGAGATACTTGACTTACTACATTTTTTCTTGCATCTTTAGGTGTAACTAGCTTCTTGTGCTGTCTTATTTATTTCTGTGAGCTTCTTTCTTTACATTCTATTATTTACTGTGATTAAACTTGTTATGTTCCCTTTGGGACCTCAAATACTCCTAGGTACTTGTGTTTCGGCACTTATTTTCATACTACACTTGTGTCTTCTTGGTGAACATTTGAGTACTAGTACCTGTAGCTAAATTCATTGTTCGTACCTTGCTATAGTGGAATATTTTAGATACAATGTGAGATTTAGGTGCCCAACATAGCCTACATCTTAATAACCTTTAGTTTTTCTCTTTTATGTACAAGAGATAGATCTTGTATTGTATTTATGTTCATCTTAAACTCTAGTTATTAAAGAAGGAGTTTAGAGTGGTTAGGTTTCTATAGAACATACTTTGATGATTGTGGATCTACTTACTAAGGGAATGTTGATGTGACTGCATTAGGCGCCACATACTTCACTGATAACTTTAAATAGCTGCATGTTCTTTAGTGACTCTTAGTAGAATTGATGCGTTTCTTTGATATTGTACAGGTGCAGGAAAAAAAACTAAGTGTTGGAGAAAAGATTGGAAAAGTATCTGCCTTTGACGAGTTATCATCCAAAGGACAACTCATCATTCCCTTTTTGTTAGGAAGATAAGCCACTAGAAAGAAAATTTAAGATGATGACGACTTGAATAAGTCCTGAGTCCTAATTCTATGATGGCTCGTCAACACCAGCCCATCAAGAAGAATACTTTTTGCTTCACATGTTGCTTCAAAAGACTCACATCAATGAGTTATTGAACCGACGATGACTTGTCATCCTAATTTTTTTATGAAGAAGTTACATTGAGAAATGTCAGTGATGATCGAATCAATAAGTTTATCACCAGCTCAACGAGTTGTCATCTAAGCCATCAACACCTAGAAGATTTTATGCAATTGTTTGAATTTAAAATTTAGGTTGGTGCTATAAGAACTTCTCTTATCTAATAGGTTTTATTATATGGTTTTGGGGAATGAGAAATTCACTTTTGATATTTTCATCATTTCATCTTCTTAATCATCTTTGGAAAATTCTTGTGGGAATTTGAGCAAGCTTTTGATTCTCTGAACTTGATACTTACTTCTAGAAATTTTGAATTGTGGTGTGGATTATTATTCTATTTTCATTTTTACTTGTATATTATCAATCATGAGTGGCTAAATTTCGATATCTAGGGTTATGGGATCCCTGGGATGAAAAATTATCTAGGGTTGTGATTATGAGATGAACCTCACAATATGTCAGATTTACTTCTTCATAATTCTCTAATATTGAAAAATATTTAGTGGTTGAAGATACTAGAATATTTCTAGGTTTGGTTGGTATGAGCAATAGAATCAAGCCTAGGTTTTAAGAATTATAACAACAATTTGAGGCCTTAAACCTCATCTAGTGATTACAGTTGTAATTAGAGTAGTTATCTTGAAGTTATTGGAATACAAGCTATTGAGTCTTTACAATCCTTGTTAGGTTGAGAAACACTTCGAAAATCATCTTAATAAAAATAACTAGCTATTGTAGTAAGGTGCAAGGTCATTGATGTTAGTACCATGGTGAACATAATCCTAGATTCCTTATCATCTGAATTTTTTCAATACTATTTACATTATATATTTCCAAAACTTGGCTAAAACTATTACCCTTAAATTACTATGACCCATATTTTTGTATTTATGTTTTATGGAAATAATTAACTAATTATTAAATATACTTATTACACTTAAATTGGAAACCATATTCCCCATGGGATTTGATCCCAACTATTTGGTGTATATAGTTGACAACAACCATTTTATACTTCTTTTGGAGGTATAATTATGATGTACCAATTTTTTGCGCCAGTGATGGGGAATATGGTCATCAATTGGTTCAAGTGTGTATGTTTTACATTTAGTCTTATTTTTAATTTTACTTTTATTTGTTAAATTTTGTTATTTTAGGTTAGCCAGTAGTTTATACCAAATACCCAATGTTTTGGTATACCACTATTATCGTTTGATCCAGAGATAAATAGAACATTGAGAAGGATGAATATATAAGATGAAGAAATATTTCTTAATGATCCTGTTAGGTTGAATAAAAATGACCCAGCTAGCGTAAATTATCTACTTGCACCAGTTCCTCCTCACCAAGTGAACAGGAACAATCTAAATATTTTAAACAATGAGTTGGTTAAGGAAGACGATGATGCTAATTTAGATGGTCCAGATGCAATAGGGGACATCATTCCACCACCCTTAGCACTACATGCCAAGTTTAATATCACCAGTACTATGATCCAGTTGCTGACAATGTAGGGGTTGTTTAGAGGGACTGCATGGGAAGATCCAAATCTTCACTTGGAGAACTTCACTTCCATATGCAAAATCATAAAGGCTGCCATGAGTAAATCAGAATGCTATAAGATTGAGGTTGTTTTCACTACCCATATGTGTAGAAGCAACTATGTAGTTGGATTATTTTCCACCTTATTAGATAACAAATTGGGTTGAGCTAAAAGAGGATTTACTGGAAAGGTTCTTTCCTCTATCTAAGATTTTATCACTCTAGGATGAGATTATAAACTTTATAAAGAAGAATTATGAGGCATTAATTGAGGCTTGGTTGATGTTCAACCGAAATATAAAGAAATCTACAACTTATGGGCATGGAGATGACTGAAATTTTTTATAAAGCCCTGAAAACTGAATCAAAGTTAGTAGCAGATGGTATCAATGGTGGATCATATATGTCAAGGATGTATGCCAAAGTGTATCATGATCTTGATAAGGTGAATAAGACTAATTGGGAATGGAATACAAGAGTCGTTGATGACCTAGAGGAGAAAATGTTTAAACTATAACGGAGGCGCAACACGTAAAAGAGAAAGAAAGAGATCAAGATATGGCCCACCTTAAGAGATAAATCATCTTCATATCGAAACATCTTTTAGGTAGAGGCTATGAAAAGGTAAAGGTTGTGTCTATATATGGTAAAGGAAAGTATGAGGACATAGAGTATGAATTCGAAGAAGAGTCTAACTACTTGCAGAATCATGGGGGTGTCTGCCAGGGAGACCTCGGTCGGAACTATAACAAAGATTTCTATCATGAAAAAGGAGAGAATCGAGATAGAGAAAAAGGAATATAGAGTAATAAGGATGGTTATAAGAAGGACCATAGTAGGTTATATGTGCCTCTAGGAAACTATGGTCATGATTCGGGAACTTCAAGGATAAAGGCGATGGAAAAGTTCTAGAAAGAGTGGAATCCTATGCAAGTCTTAAAGTCACAAATAGTAAAATTTCAAATATTGATAAAATCATGGGTTCACACTTCACATCCATAAAGAAATTAGAGTTTAGATGGGAAAAATGTCTGCTAGCTTGCACAAAAGAAAAGTTGTAACTTTACCAAGTAGCATAGTTCAGAATCCGAAAAATGATGGCCAATGCATGGATATCATGACAAGAAGTGGCAAAGTATTATTGGAGCTGAAGTAAGTTGTAGATGATAAAGTGGGTATTAAAATTCTAACTCCTAAAGTTTAATAAGATGATGAAGATATTTCAGAGAACGAGGAGAAATACCATGGAGTTATTTAGTTGAAGAAAGATAAAGTTAGCGATGAGGGGAACAAAGATGAGCCAAAGCAAGTGAGCATGATGCCAAGACCACCACCACCATTCCCTAATAGATTGAAGAAGAAATTTAAGGATGGAAAGTTTTACAAGTTCATCTCCATATTGAAAGAAATTTTGGTAAACATTCCTTTGGTATAGTCCCTAAAACATGTCACGACCCGATTTCTTGGATCATGATGACACCTAATATACCACCAGTAGGAGAACCAACCCCATAGTGTGAAGCCAAAGCAGAGGACTACTATTCAAATATGGAAATCACAAGTGTAGCAATCAGAAGTTAAATAAATATGGAAGTAAAAATAATCAACAATAAATGTCCAAAACCTGGTATCAGTGTCGAATGAACCACTAAGTACGTTAATAAGAAATAAAATGCCTAATACAACTGTATCTCTAAAAAATCATGGAGATCAAATAGAAATGCTGATTCTGAGGAGAAACAAGTAAAGTCGGATGCCAAGATCACCCTAAATCTTTGAAGTAGAATGTAGTCTGCATGAATAGTGTTTTGTAATCACGATCGGGAACTTGTACTTTGATCTACACATGTGCAAGTGTAGTATGAGTAGAAGCTGCCGAAGCAACCCATACCTAGTAGGCTTCGAGGGCCCACTAGGCACATAATAATAATAAAAGTAGTTAATAACAAACTACAATAAAAGGGGGTAAAAGAAGAAAATAGTACAACAAGGGAAACTAGCCACTCAATTAAGATTCAAATACAAGTAGACATACCATGAAGTATCAATTAATCAATAATAACAACTAAATAGTAATAAGAATAATAATGTAATACAAATAAATGATGACAAGTTCCCTAGAAAGAAGAACATCATACATAGAAACAAACTCACCCATAGGCATCCACATACTACCCGGGGTATACTGAAGAAAACAAGTGCAAAAAAATAAATACACATCATGAAGAAACAAGTCCTGCGTACGCTTTTTGTCGGGTACCCGTAGGTCTAGCAGGGAGAGCCCATGGAAGTCTAACCTAGATATTCCCGGTAGACCTCTTCTCCGTCCTATACCCCTTTCGCATTGCCGTAGCCCAGAGGCAAGGGCCATGTAGGTGTGTCACCACGTACGATCTCTAACGTAATCATAACCTCACTCTCAAATCATAGAGCCTCAAGGATCTCAAAGTTTTAAATATTGTACCTCATATCAATTGTATCATCAAGTCATACTCAGCAAGGCATAGTGTTCCATGCCTGTATATCATTGTATCACCAAAAGTACTCAAAGGAATTGTATCATCAATGTCTCCAAAACCGTAAAATGTGTTAAGTGTCAAAAAGTTGTACTCACTGTCGTAAGTCGAAGGACTCAAGTGTCAGCAGCTGTACTCAGTGTAGAATAAGGTAAGACTCAAGTCCCTGCATTTTATTAGTCAAATAATTTCCTTGATCCAGGATGTAACGCGTGAACTAAAATAAGTAAAAATAGTATTATTGTGTGCTTAGTACAACGCTGAGTGTAAAACAGTAAAAAGAGTTATTACTCATATTATTATTAGAATATTACCATTTAATGATTTATGTCATTATCCATCTTTATTGTAAAAATCAGACTCTAGCCATCATGGCTCAATACTCAAGTTGTGATACTGACCCAGCATCAATGCACTCTCATCGGAGCCATAGGCCCAACCTCTCATGTCATGAATGCACAATGTATCAACAAGTATATATCAACATATGATCAGGTAATAACCATTCCCTTGCCCTGCACAAGTATCACTAGCCAATTTTTAAGCCATAGGCACCATATAAATCGGATGCCAAAAAAGTATATACCAACATGAGACGGATGAAAAAACAAAATAGGATCACTATATCGACCTAGATACCCAACCCATGGATGCTATTTAGTACAATTATAAAAGCTATAAGGCTAGAGATAGCCCCACAGAGCCTACTTGTCGTCTCATGATAAAGTACTACAATTTCACAAATCTTCTCCAACATATGTCAAACAATCTCCAAATGATCTAAAACTTTAATCAATGTATTCTATATGTTAATACGAGTCTAACGGTATAAATTATTTTAAATTTTGGAGTGGGTCTAAAATACAGCCTAAATCAGGCCAATAGGGTCCCGCTCATCAGAACTGAAAATAAACTTCACTATGGAGTTTTCAATGTTACAGGAAACCATGCTCCAAAATGAGCACAATTCGAATACGGGAAAGGTTCTAAAATAGACCGGGAAAATTTGACTATAACGGGGTCAAAGATGTGATTTTTATGGATTAAACATTGGAATTTTGATGTATTAATGAATATGGCATGATTTTATCAACTTCATCAATTGGGGTCATTAATGGAGGAACC